>JAGDQP010020295.1:0-33509 GCA_022664845.1 Lepisma saccharinum | reverse complement strand
GTTTCGCGTTACTGTAGTGGTTGGTATTTGCTTTGCTTTTATTATATACTTTGGGCTTTTAGAAAATGTATAAAAATTTCGAAAAATATTTTTGAAATTGGATTTAAGGGGCTCATAATTCGACCTTACTCATGAGTAAAATCATGGTTTTTATAGACCATTTAAGGTAACTTGGGGGGTTGAAACCACAAGTTGTAATTCTTTGTGTAAGAACTATGCCTAGTGCAGTTTTCAGAGTTGTAAGCAGAAAGTTTGGATTTGCCCCCCTTCCTAACATTTTTTGGCCTCAAAGTTGTGAAAAATCAAAATTTCGGGAATTTCAGGGTCAAATTTCGAAAAACGAGCACCAGATAGAAAATTGTTGTTGTTGCCAACAATTCATCTAATACTGTACAAAACTTGTAATTTTCATTTTGTGGTTCGAAGTGGTATAGAAGTGAATACCAAAGGGGGGAGAGAACTTTATATAAATATGTGGGTCCTATGTGCTTTGTTACACATGCCCCCTCAGTTTTATTTGTTACTTCTAAGGCTAATTACAATAATCAGAGTCGTGATGTCCAGAGAGGAGACCTTCCCCATCCCTTCGGTGTTTATGGGTGCAAATTTAGCATTAATATGCGACTGCTAAAATAAAATGAAATAAATAAGCATAGAAAACCTAAATTTAGGTCATTTATAGCGTATTTCCGATTGCCTATCTGTTACTACTTTTGCTGATGCTTTCAGACCCTTTCACTTCTATACCACTTCGAACCACAAGATAAAACTTACAGGTTTTGTACAGTATTAGTAGATGGATTGTTTGGCAACAACAATAATTTTTTATCTGATCCCCCCCTTTTTTTTTTGGCAATTTGACCTTGAAATTTCGATTTTTCTCAACTTTGAGGCCATAAAATGCTACGAAGGGGGTCAAATCCAAAGTTTCTTCTTACATCTCTGGAAACGGTACGAGGCATAATTCTTAAACAAAAAATTACAACTTGTGGTTTCAACCCCAAGTCACCTTAAATATTACATAAAAATATGATTTTGATCATGATTAGGGGCGAATTATGAGCCCCTTAAGTCTAGATTTCAAAAATATTTTTAGAAATTTTAATACATTTTCTAAAAGCCCAAAACATCTTCTTTCAACCAGTGAAAACCAGAACTTTCTATCTTTAATAAGAAGAGAGCAGTGGCTTTTTTCTAAACCCTTGCAAACCCCTATTTTTGCCTGCCGCAGTGAAGAAAAGGTGAGCCTAGATTCAAAATGGCTGCTGACAAAAATAAAAGAAATATTATTTTGTGCTGCTTACTAACAGGGCTATCTATGATGCAAATGTAAAAAAAAAATATAAATAAATCCAAAATGTTCGAGCAACTCGTGCTGGTCGATTTCGCATGGAATGACCCATATGTGATTGTCTTTATTAGTGATACGATATTCTCATATTAATTTATGAAGTAGCGAGGACAATGTGATCTATTGTCAATGCTGTTAGAAGCTACTACAGGAGAAGTGACAACATGGAGGTAGTCAACGATTAGATTCCGAAATAGATTACATTATGCTTTAGAGTTGATGTTCTCGTATATGCCAGTTTTGAGAATAATTTGCTGTAGATGTGTAGGACGTTTTCATTTTCTCTTCATCTGTCTGCCATGAATCCAGTTCCTCATGGAAGGCAGCTGAAAAGAATTTACTTAAAATTCGGAATCGATGACGTCGAGTTACTGGTAGTTTTCAAATTGCCCAAGATCCGGTGGTCATTGACCTCTTTGGGTCGCGTGCTCAAAGCAGAGCAAATATACTGTAGATACACGGTTTTTAGCACTCTAGATTCACGTTATGATAACTCTAACTCACTTATAAAGTAATTCACACTCATTTACCCAAACTGATTCAAATTTTTCCAAGATCGAATGATATTTGAACGTCACGACTTCCAAACACGGAAATTAGTAGATGATGTAATGTTAAAAAGCCTGGATCCATATTGTAATGTTCGTTACGTTTATTACATGGTTTGAAGCCACTAAATACTACAAGTTACAGTGGAAATATAATTCTGATCACTGGATTGCATACTGTGGAGTCACCTAAAACAATGGTCACTTAAATTTTGCTGTTCTTTATTTATTGCATGAACTAGAATTAATGGTAATATTATTCCTTATTTAAAGCGAAACTAAAATATCACATTTATATTACTGTCTCAATGCTTGACGATCACTCAACAAATTGTGTATATTGTGATTGCTACTAACATTTCACTGTTTTTAAACTACAATCAACAATGAGCAATTGTTTAAACACATCTATAAGTAACCCTGTGCATAAAATTACAATCTTTAAAAATGACAGTTTATTGAAGATTAACATAATTAAACCATCATTAATTACCAGCTAAATATTGTAATTATTCTTTACTAAATTATTGTGTTAAGATATTTTCGTCGTATTTTAAGAGGGCTCCTCGCTCCGGTCCCCCCATTTTTAACGGTTTTCAAAATATTTCAAAAACTAAGAGTACTATCAAAAATATAAATTTATAGCGCACTAGAACTTACAAGTTACTATGAAATGCAATGGACAGCGATCTCGAAATCTTGTCGATTGATGAGTGCTCAGACTTCAATTAAATAATGACGTCATAATCTTTGAATACGTATCACTCGTCAATGGATACGATCTCGAGATCCCTGTCCATTGCATTCTATTTTTACCTGTATATACCTACCTGCTATACGTTGACGCTGGCTGGGTTGCATAACAGCCACTGATTATTATTATTATTATTATTATTATTATTATTATTATTGTTATTATTATGTTGCCCTTTAGATACTTCACGGATTCTTCAAAACAGTGAATGTTAGATTAGCTTGGGTGAGCTGATCTTATATTAGTTAAAGTCATCTTTGACTGGGCTTAACACCTCTCGTCCTTCAAAATCAGAGCCCAAATAGTGTACTGAACATGGTTGATTTCTCGTCCGGGGGAGTATTTAAAGAGCAGCCCAGTTTGTGGACACATGTCCCGGCAATTTGAAGAACCTAGGTGGAAAAAAAATCTAAAACGTTTTAGTTGACAAAATTAAATAAAAGTGTTAAAATGGAAAGTACATATATTGACCTAAAGAATTTTCACTAAACACTCGCTCGCACTTTAGTTCTTTAGTTGAGAACGACCTCAGTTTTTCTATTTAAGTATATTACATGGTAATTTTCAACCAGACCCCGTTCTAATTCCTAATATTTTTTTAATATCCTATTCCTTGTAGGGGTCAAGGATAACATTCGAAGGAATATGTGTTGCTTTAATGCGCTCAATATAACACTCATGTAAATCCAATAAATAGCTGACTTACGTTTTAAGAAAATATAGTCTCTAATTTCGCCATGATTTTATATTTAAAAAAAATAGATACGAAATCAGTATAGATTTTGTCAATTCAAACTCTTCGACTACAAGGTTGAACTCAATCCTCCGTGACCTCGAGGTGACCGAGAGGTTAGAGTGCTCCCTTTCTGTGCACGTGGTCACGGTCTCAAATTTCGCCGTGTTCATTGAACAAAGTGGTTCGCACATATACAGTATGTGCTTACTGGAATGGTACCTACAAAGAGGTCCTGATCGCTGTTTCCCCTTTTATCATACAAAGTTGTGATCGTCAACGGACATTATTCTTTTAGATGGGCTTTAGGCTCTGCATACCAATAAAATCCAGAAACGTAAATTATAATAAATTGATCTGTTTTCTTTTAGACTTTATCGTTGCAGTAGATTTTAACGTTTTTCTTTGTCTCGGTGATGTGAATTCTCAAGTCCTTTTTTGTAAGTATCTCTTTAAGAAAGCGAAACTGACTGATAACGTCATATAAGGACGGTAGAGGAAAGATCCTGTTAGAACGACTATTTCCGTTTCTGCTGCGATAACGTCAGCGTGGGGGGTTCGAGTCGTAGCGTTCTAAATGTTATCAATGTGTGCCAGAGAATGCTTGGAAGAAACGGAGGAAACCAGTAGCTTAAATCCCTTGTCACTTAAACAATGGGTTCCCGCTCGTCATGTTTGCCGCCTATTGTTCCCTACTGTCTGGTCTTTCGTGTTTTAGCACCGTCAGCAGGTTTGTATACGCTGCGATGGCCATTGAGCAAAGCTTTAAAGAGATGCTTCGAAATCAAGAGTTTGTAGACTAATAGTTACAAATAATATGGTTCTTTACTACTTAATTCGCTTTTTGGACACGTTAAAAGGACACAAACTCGAAAAGTGCTTTTATACATCACATTTCCAAATTGCATTTTATACGTCCACACTATATTCCCTTATTTCTCCGTGCGACCTTTCGGATAGATATAAGAAGCTGTATATGAAGAAAACCTAGCCACTTTTATCTCCTACGGTACTTTAAGATCCATCGCCACGCCACATTCACTACACCTTTCCATCTGGAGTAATGTCTATTCACTCTTTCCCAACTGCGAGAAGTTGACGGGTGAGAGTAATAGAAATAGCGGTCAGCTATAAACACCGTATTATTATAAATCAGTGTTACAGACCAATTTTACGCTGTTTATGATTATTTGAATGCTATTTCTTCCTCCCGAGTGTCATTCTTCTCTCTGTCCTCAGAATGGATTTCGCGTTCTTTACAAGGCGAACTTCTCATTGTTTCAAAAAAAAAAATGATATCTTACTTTCGACTGTAATGAGTTGCAAAACTAATTATACACAGTTCTGCGATCTTGAACAAACTCTCAACTTTACTTCCCCCCCTCGAGCAAATCTTGCGAAATAATACAAGTATGGGTTTCACGACTGACGGCAGGTTCTTACGCCTCCAGGGGCAGTTAAGTTCTATATAAGAATTAATCTTTTTTGTTATTGGTTTCGATCTTCACAATCACGTTGCATTCCAGAACTATATGGCATTTAGTTCCTTATTGTTTAAATCCATCCAAATAAAAGTTTACCAAAGGTTACAATGAATGTTTTGTCCAGAACACAAATGGAGGAAAGAGAAAACAGGAAACAATTGGAACGAATTAAGAATTCCATCGTTTTTAGTGAAAGAGATTTTAGTGTTCAGTGACAAGAGCTTACCATGCAGATCCTCTGTAAGTTATTGTTCTCTTAGTATTCTTTTCATCATCCAGAAACAAAGTACAAGGCTCATTTCATTCAGAGAGAGGTCAGTGAATGAATGAATGATCCGCCTTGGGCATGTTGCCCGATCTCATTTCTCGTAACCGCGTAGCAGTTGGGTGCATATGTTTAAAAACCCTTTTGACTGACTGCCGGTGATTGACGTCGTTAAGTCTATCTTTCTTTTTTGTATTTAACTACAGATTACGCGACGAAGATAATTAATTGAGGATTGAAGCTCGTTGGCCGCTAATCTGCTATAATAACCCATAACCTGTGGATTTCTCTCTTCGTGTGCAACATAGCGAGACCAGCCGCTCGATAATCTGTCGTAGCCATGTTTCATAGACTGATGTATTCAAAGGGAAAATGATTTTATACAGACACTGTTCAATATTCCCCAGTATGGCATACGCGTAGTTGTGTAGTTGAATGTAAGCTCGTTTAAGCTATCAGAAAGCATGAATTCATCAGTTGTTTCCAGATATTACACTGCGGGAAGTGGAGATGGAAATGTTTCGTTACCGAGACCAGATTTTCGTGGGATACGAGAGCAGATTGCCCCTATCTAGCACAGTTTATCAACCCTATTGTGAAATGGCAAGTTGATAGTGAGGAGGACTGGGTCAACGCTAGGGATGAGGAAAAAATCTTTAAAATATCGCAATACTTTCATTTGATTATAATGTATGGACCATTCTCCACTTTATAATAATAACCACTAGCGCGACAGACCGATAAGTCCTGAGCCTACCCCCACGCCATCTGTCCGCGGTTGGTGGAACTGCGTCCACCTGAGTGACTGCTATTTAGTCAGTACTGCGCGTCACCTGGCCACGAACAGGCGTATCAGGGCTTTCTAGAACGTGTGTGGCCGTCACGTCTTTATTCACGTGACTCTTTGCTTCATGACGCTGGGTGGACGCCGAAAAGTGGGACTCCAGCCGGGAATCGAACCCGGTACCACGCTGACATGGGTCCAGCGCTCTAACCACTAGACTCTGGATCCACCCATTCTCCACTTTGTTACACGTAAATATAAATAGGTTCCTATATATATAAAAATAAATAAATTCGTATTTTTTGTGTGAAGTATAAATAGTTTTGCACGTGTTTATACCCTTATTACAGGAGATGAGGAATTTGTAATATATGTAGATCTTCTTAAACTACCCAAACGTCAATTCACTAGACGGTCGTGGCTCAGTGGTAGGGGGTTGGCTTAACCTTCGGGAGGTTCTAGGATCGATCCCATCCGCCGACCATCCTGACTGAGGTTTTTCCAGGATTTTTCCTCAGTCACACCAGGCAAATGCAGACCTGTTACCTACAAGCCCTGGCCGTCTACCTTCCACAATCCTCTCCCATCCCATCCTATCCTGGCTTGAGCCTCAGATACCCAAAGGCCTTAAAATAAATTTATAATTCAATGACTGTTACCCACTACACATCTACAAAAGTTGAAGAGAAAAATAAGAAACAATTAACATGAGCCAATTCCAAGTAAGAAATATATTTGTGTAACAGTAATTTTCTTTGATTTTCATTTTAATTCAATGGAAGAAAGTATCTTAAAAATCTCACAAGGTAGTGAATATACCGTTAATCTTGTGCTGAAAGCCTAAATATCATCACGCTTCGGACACTTGTGCAATTTAGGGGGACCTATAATCCTGCAATGAAGAAAACATTGCAGTTCACTACTCGCATATGAAGGATTGCCAGTGCAGTAAACACTGAACAGAAAAATGTATACAATTATTTATCCTCTCATCTAGGGAGAAAATTAATTAAAATATAAAAATTTACAGAGAACGATGTCACTAAATTATTTGTTTCCATATTATTATTAGTATTATTAAAACAGATAGGGCATACGTATGATATTTTTTAATAAGCTTACGTTTGCGACTATACGAAAATGTAGACGTAATTATAGTATACTGACGGATTTGCCCGCCCGTTGATGCGGAGTGAATAAAATACTTAGGCAACACGAACAGTTGCATCCTACTGTAACGGGGTTACAGATTCTCATGTGGGACTTGTATTGTGCAGTGACGGACTCACCTTAGTGTTGGTTTGAAGAACGTACTACTCGGCAACTCAATAGGTGGCGTCCACACCTATTCATAACCTAACTACTTGTTCTTTTTATGTGAGAAAGACTGGTTTTATAAATTAGAAACAAATACAATAACATGAATTGTTTATGAGAACTAAATATGCGTAATTGAACTTTTATTATATACTACTATCATCGATAAAAGTTATGTTACATTATTGTAATAACCCCAAGCTGTGTATTCATTCACCTGAACAGATCCGAACACAGGTGAGTATTTGCACCTCACTGGTTGGTTTTGTTTGATAATTTCCCTTTCCAGGTTGTGGAGACCGTTTCTCTAATTAGTCAGGAACGGATCCCAGAATTGAGTGGTTAATTCTCTTGTGTATACTCGGGAGTGCTGCGCCAACCAATTCGATATCTACCTGTTTAAAGCGACAACTCTGGTCGGCAATCATTTTCCTTGTCTCCTGAAGGTGGCCGTTTCTCTTCTTAGTAAGGAACGGACCTCTGAGTTGGTCGTCTCTTGAACCTTTTAATTCCTTCTTCAACTACGTTGCCTTAGTGTTCCGTCTTGCCGTTGCGTTACTGTGGCGTATACCGAAGCGAACTTGTTTTATGAGATCTTACGGTCACACTACTACTACTACTACAATAACAAGATCAAAAACAACAACTAATACATCATACGTTTAATTTCCTTTTAAATTCTTTAAAACAATTATAAACCTAGTTTGCAACAGTCAGCATTGGAATAAAAAGAATTAATAAAAAAAAATTAAAGACATAATTTCATAAACAATTCGTACTAAAAGGTAGAAAAACAGTTTGTGCATGACTAAAAGGAAGAGCATGAGGGGGCGCTAATTGAAGAATTTATAAAGTGACTGTAATGAGAGCGTGCCCCATGCTTTTCTTTTTAATCATGTATAAACAAAATTATTTTTTACTTTTTTGTACGAATTTTTTAAGGAAAGTATGTCTTTAAAAAGTTTTTTATTTTTTTTTTTTTACCCAAATCTTAGTGTTCTGCAACCAGTCAAACGCCACAGCGTTGCAGGCTAGTATTTATGGGTAATATTAAAAAATGTGCTTTTAAAATATATAAATATATCTGAAAGTAGCAATAGAATATTGTATTATCACCCGACTTACGTCGTTGTGCAAAATTGCATCATTGTATGGCGTCGAGAAATGAGGTAGATTAACGTTGTAAGATTTGAGGATACCACGAACCATTGTCAACTAAAGAAAGAATGTTAGAATAAACAATTCACTTCATTTTTGATTTTAATAAAAAACTAACAATTTGTTCATTTCATTGTTATCAACAATGGATTTTGATGGTTCATCATGTCAACTGTAGCTAACTGTAATATCAAATTGATGTCACTAAAACCTTGAGGTGATCAAGGAGTACCTTGATACTAAAAATTATTAAAATAATTTCAGTCATTTCTGCGTTATGACAAAGTTCCTTCACTTTCAGTTTTATTATATAGGTTTAACTGAAGCTGGCAGATCGCCAGTATTGATTGCCTTGCATTGTTCATTGCCGGACCTAAAGAGAAACATATTTTATGAATATTGTAAGTTATGGTCTCTTAAAAATGGTTATGGCCCTTGGTGATTATATTTAATTTCAGCGACACATGATCATAATAAGAGATATCTGGAATTTTAATAAAACTTGCCTGTGTTTTAAACCTAACTCAACTAAATTCGTGCCTTAAGAACAATAAACCAAAGGTATTGGAAGTCTTTTTAACAAATATTAGAACCCGTAACTTATATATTAGAGTTCAGCCGATGTCAAAAATACATCGGTTCATATCATCCGCTTTTTGTATACTACTTTCAGCAAGGAGAAACTGTGTAGTGCATAACTTCGCTCTGATTGGTTAAAGATGATAAACGTTCGCATGTAAAAGGTTAGTTCAGAAATTCTATAAACGTTCCAAAAGAAGAAGCTAAATATAATAAAACAAAAATATATAAAGATTCCTGGATAAAGAAAGAAAACTTTACAAAATGATAAAAAGGATGGATGTTTTGTTAAATGCATACAAACTTTCAATCCTGTGTGGTATAACAAGACGAATAAAGAATAATAAGTACACAAATGCGTGAATATTTTATTTTATAGCTACAGAAAATAGTCTGTATGGAGATACTAGATATTGTTGGGGGTAATCCAATGAATCCAAAAAGGCACCAAGGATAAATAAATATAAACAAAACTATTACTGTTCCCAGTGACATTGCAGAAGTGTTTAGGGACCATTTTTGAAGTTTTCGTAATATAAGGGTAATACTTATTATTATTAATCAACACAGCAATGTATTTACCAATACCGTAGGTTTGCCATCACTCACAAGGATGTTATTAAAACCCGAAAACTGAAAGCAAGATTACGTATAGTCTTCGATAATATAATCACAAGGGACACCACCCAAGTGTCCGACTCCGATTTCAATGTAATTTTATTTTCTGATAGACGGCATGTATGCATTATGCCTGATAGAAATTGTTGCCATGGCGCATGTTTTTTTAAAGTTATTGAATGTTGAAGAGTTGTGATGTAGTTATTCAGGGTAAGACAAAAGTACCTTAACACCCCTTGTAAACTGCGTGTGAATGATAAAAAGTGAAGAACAACCATGTGGGTACATACTAGGTCTAGGGGGAAGTCGTATGGTAGGTGTGACCTTGACGGCAGCCATCTTGAATCAGACTCAATTTTCCAAAATGAAAACGATATCATGTGACACCTCATTGTAACAGCAAATTTTCGCACAAATCCAATGGTATGCTTATTTTTGCTCTTTAGTTAACTAGTACGAAGTTAGGCTCATATTTGCTACATATATTGATTTTGCGAATTATTGTCAGTGCATGAATAGTGTTGGGATGAGCTTTCGTCACTTATTCTCAAGTCGTCTTCGGAGGGATACGCAAGATTGTGACATTGCAATTGGACGGCTTTGTTGCTGTCATTGCACCTTCATCGTTATAAGTGGTCCAAGAACCGACTAAAAGTACAGAATTCTCTGACAGATTAGGGAAGTAAACCTTTTCAAACCACTCTAACAAATGCTGTTTTCCCATCTTTCCACTGCTCGAAGCTGTAAACAATGATTCCAAAACTCTTGGACCAAAGTTGCCTCCGCTTTCCGGTAACACGACGTAAAGCGTACTCATTAGTAACCCAGCAGCTGAAATAGTGGACATAATTGTATATGAATGAGTTGTGGATGATTGATTGGACGATTGCTTCTGTTGTTTTGGTCCCTTTAATATCCAATGTACGTGCGGAATGAAGTTCGAGATTAAAACCACTTTGATCACTGTTATAAATTTGTGTACGCTGGTATTTATCGAAATACTGTTTGCTAGTTAACAGAAAATCACACGCACTTTGATTGACGTCTTTACTTTCTGCACAATAACCATGGGTTATTAACCTGGTTTTCTTCTTGATACGATTCTACATTTTTCTTGAATTTCCAAATCCGGTTAGGTGATGCTGTAAAGTTTTTCACATTAACTTCTGTTTGCTTCAAAAGTTCCCATCGCTTTAAATCAGAATCATGTGCAATTAGTTTTTAAATTTTGCTTTAACAAACTCATTAAAGGTATGTTGATCGATCTCTTTTAGTTTGTGAAATCGATTTCCAGCCTCTGTAACTTCATTTTTAACTCGTCTTAATTGTCGTTCACTAGTGAGAGCGCGATAACGCTTTGAAACAGTTATCCAATGTAAACTGCCCTTTTTCCCACTTTCCAGTATTCAATCTTTTTAGTTTGTAAAGATATTTCTTTGCGTACCTTTCTTGGAGGACTTAAATAGGATGTGGAACTCGATGCTGCTTCGTCCTCTGGTTGCGAATCATTGCTACTATCGTAACAAAGTGGTCCGCCGTCTTCCGGTTCAGGCTCCATTTAATTGAAATCCAAATCCGTAGTCTTCTCGATGATCAGTGTACTTGAAGATACGCATTCGTCAATAATTTTCACCAGTTGAGAATTTAATTGTCTCATGAGCATTGATTAGTGTATCATGATCTGTATTTTTTTAGTTCGTCGTAGAGCATTTTAACAACATTGAAGCGGTTAAGTTTTGCCATTTTTTCACTATGACAAATTCAAACTTGATTAAAGCAAAAGTAACATGTTATTAAAACACAATTCAAGTTTTATTCACGTGAACAATACGAGAAACGTTCACTTCTGCTTGTAATGTACCGATTCCCCCAACCACATGCAAACGAAAACTAACAGACACACATCTGCCCTTCTACAATTCGTTTATTGAATCATCGCACAACGAAACAAATCCTCTTACCTTGCAGTCACGTGATAATAAAAGCATGTAAGAAACAAAAACGTAAATTGAAACTTTCACATTGAAGTTACTCTTGCGTTTCGAGAAGTAAAATAAAATACGGCCATTGATAGGATTCGAACAGCCTTAGGTGAAAGTATAAAAAGTTAAAAGTTGCATGCGCTAACCAACCGAGCTAAATTTACAAGATATAAACAGTTGCACGAACGAGCAATAAGAAGAACATTGCAAGTTAAGACTGCCCCCTTTAAACTTATTGAAGTGTATTCTGCAGATTTGTACATTAATTATTTCGTTAAGTGATAAAGTAAATATTTTTCTCTTTTTTGTTTTTTGTCTTCAAACTTCTGAATAAGGAACGTAACATAGGGAGAAGCATATAGCTACGGAAATACAACGGACTGATTACGTCAAACCAATCAGAGGATGATTTTCGTTGTATGACGTAGGAGATTGAATTCTCAGTATTTCATGCTATATTTCTACGTAACGGAAAACCGTAGCGCTGAAATTTAAAAAAACATTATATGTTATTTAATCCGATGTACACAAACAAACTGTAAAATATATAAGGACGGGGAAAACGGAAATGTCCATTGTTTTATCCAATCAGAAAAAAACTATTTGTCATTTGTTTTTTAGCGATTGTTGTCGAACCGAAGCAGGTTCATATTTGTAAAGCGTGTTGGGAATAGCTTTATTATGCCTCTTTGCTATTTGCTATTGTTTCCTACCGTTCATTTGAAGTTTTTGTTTTTCATTTGCGTAACGTTGTCCGCTATATTTCCTGATAATTTTGTGTTCATCTGACGAGAATCTGTTACAATTTCATTTATGTTTGTTCACGTGTCATAGGCCTATAGGCTTTTCATGTTTTGTAGTTTGAAATAAAAACTACATCGCAACTCTTAAAACTTCAGAAAGAGTGGCGGAAGCTGATCCCATGCACTGACAATAAATCGCAAAATCAATATACGTAGAAAATATGAGCCTAACTTCGTACTGGTTAACTAAAGAGCAAAAATAAGCATACCATTGGATTTGTGGGAAAATTTGGTGTTACAATCAGGTGTCATACCATTTTTTTAATTTTCGAAAATTGAGTCTGATTCAAGATGGCTGCCGTCAAAGTCACACCTACCATACGACTTTCTCCTAGGCCTAATATGTACTCACATGGTTGTTCTTCACTTTTTATCACTCACACGCAGTTTACAAGGGGTGTTAAGGGACTTTTGCCTTACCCTGAATAACTACATCACAACTCTTCAACATTCAATAACTTTAAAAAAAAAAAAAAAAAAACATGCGCCATGGTAATAATTTCTGTCATCAGGCATAATGCATACATGCCCTCTATCAGAAAATAAAATTACATTGAAATCGGAGCCGGACACTTGGGTGATGTCCCTTGTCAGTTATATTATAAAGGCTTGTAGTAATTAGTGGGCGTCCACTTTAGCCAAAATATTGAACAAATTAATACAAGGGTTTTATCCGGAACTCTAAGAAATGCGCCGATTATTCCCATTTACAAACAGAACCATGTCGATATTAAACGCTTCCCGTTTAACTATCGTTTCTGATTATCTGCTGTTCAATTTAAGATTACTATTTCATGAAAATCATGACTGTATGCAGGACAGATCCATTTTTAGAAATTTTTGCCAAGCTATGTAATAGAAGGGTATATATGTAAGAAAATGTAATATGGTGCTATATTCACTTACATGACCAAGTATTTGACTAAGTAAATCACTCCATATTGTTAAACAAATTGAATGTGATTAGATGGGTGTATCACCAAAATATTTGAAATGTTTCGCCAACTATTTAAATAATGGGACTTCCAGATAAAGAATACGCTCTCTATGTAGAATGCAAAATATAACTTGGCCTCAACTTAGCGCTGGCTAGAAGCTTAGCGTCGATTGTAAAACTGGGAGTTAAGTAGCTTATCTGTAATGGGGGGCCGTCTTATCTCCAGGGCTTCGTCATTCTTTCTTGGTTGGTATGTTTTATCAACCAACAGAAAATAAAATACATGTTTAGTATCGCTACCTTTTTATTGTACAAAAATTAGAACAGTCAGGTGGGGTCAAGTTTATTAGCCGTTAACTCTGTAGATAAAAGAATGTAATTATTGTATGAAGCAAAATATTCTTTGGTAATAAGGTACAACAGGAAAAAATATATTGGAGGCTGCGTTGTCATGTCTCAATACTGTTGATTCTAACTTAGGCTGAACAGAAAATTATCAACTAAATGACCGCCAATTCCGTGTAGTTTCTGTTAATCCAGGTAGTTGATAACCCCACAGGGAATTGATTTTAATTGTTAAAATACACTCATAGATATGTAGTTGAAACTTTGTGGAAGATTTGAAAGTGTTTTAGCTTCTATTACATCTGTTACGTTCAGCAGAAATTTCAAAATTCTAGTGATACGCGTTTAGTAATTTTTCTATAATCGTGTACGTGACAGTTATTCAAATAAGCTAAAGTTTTAATTTGCAGAAAAGCCTTTAATGTTAAAGAAGTAAACTGTAGATAATTGTAATAGAAGCATCTGCAAAATATGCAAGGAGCGATGAAAATACAGTTATTTGGCAAAAAACTGAAATAATAACATTTGGCTAAAGTTTGTGCACAAGTTTTCCGAATATCCCTATCGTTTAATCTTCAAGAAAAAAAGTATAGCTTATGGAGAGGTAAAACAATTTCAAATTCCAAGGCTCACATTTTTCGTGAACTATTCATAAGTTTGTACGTTATTTAACTTTCAAGAAAACTCGAATCTATCCAAAGTTTGAAAAATGCATATACATTTCAAGCAAATACTTGTAGCAATTACATAAACAAAGAGACAACAATCTTCTGTCTTCCTGTACAAGCCCTTACACCATAGCATAATGTCGCCAGTGCTATTATCCCATTGCATGTTCCTAATGGAGCTATTCGAAAACGTAATGTTGTTTTTCATATACCGAGACAAAGAACAAATATACTAGACATATCGTTTATCAAGAAAATGTGTTCTTTATACAAGTCAGTCATTATTAGGGTCAGTTCTACAATCGACGGCTAAGCTTCTGGTCAGGGTTAACTTGAGGCCAAGTCTCATTTTGCGTGCTCATTGACCAGAATATGACTTGCCCTCAACTTAGCCCTGGCCAGAAGCTTAGCCGTCGATTGTAGAACTGATCCTTAGTAATTCTAATACAAAACATATTTAATATGACCGAAAGGGGATTCTATAACTATAATGAACTGTAAGAGTGTCGTGTATTGTAGCATTGTAATATCATAAATTGTAATTTATAAGTTTATTTAAAATGTAATACTAATGTACATCAGCAGCAATGAACACTGTCATTGGGTCCATACCCGTTGTGTTCAACAAAGCTATAAATAAATATGTAAATATACTTCGCTTGTTTAATCTCGACATTTTGCTTAAAATCCAGCTAACAATATATGAGAAAAACACGTTTAAATGAAAATTAAACAGATTTATTAACAAATACTTTCAAATCCAAAATTCGGGATTTGAACAAACTCAAATTTGTCGTACGAGTTTGTTTGAATTAATCTTAAATGAACTTACACGCACACCATTTTGCAACTGCGTTACTGACGTAAGCATTTTACATGCTGTAAGCGATGCACATGTATAAGTCCGTGAAACAGGACGTCTATCCGTCATGAATAATTCTCTTAAAATAATGGTTTAAAACTCATGAAAATGTTCTTACGTATAGAACAAAATTATATTTTCATTACAGACTTTTATTTAGTTCACAATTGTTCGTTGTGTCCTCAAATCTCTCAACGTTAATCTACCTCCATTTGCCGGCGTCGGATGAAACTTTACACAGGGACGTAAGTCGGACGACAATACAATATTCCGTTATTACTTCCATATTATATTTCTATATATTATAATTATATTTTAAAAGCATATTTCATTTATTTTTTAATATGGACTTCTTTATCCTAAAATAAATACTAGCCTGCAACGATGTTGCGTTTGACTGGTTGCAGAACACTAGGATTTGGGTCGCAAATCATTGGCTTGAGAAAAAATATCCGAACGCCGAAATAACTGGGATAAAATTATGAACTTTTTAAAGACATACTTTTCTTAAACAATTCGTACTAAAAAGTAAAATATAATTTTGTTTATGCATGATTAAAAAGAAAAGCATGAGGCGTGCCAATTAAACAAATTATAAAGTGAATGCATATGAGAGCGCGCCATGTGTTTGTCTTTTTATTCATGCATAAACAAAATCAGGGTAATAAGAGTGTCAAGGTAAGGCGTCCACTATTATATAGTACGGTCTTTTCCCAGTCGCCCCCTTGTTTGTCAGTGTTTTGTATTTTTGTGAATCGTATGAACAGTGAGTTTTCCTTCCTTTCAGGAGATGTCACGGACGAGCAGCCTTTCGTCACAGACCGGGAGAAGATGTCCGGATACGAAACGAACCTTTATCTATACTCGGTAAGTACCATAAGCTATAGTGTAGTAACTTTGCAAAAAAATCGTGACAGACTGGATTAAAGCGACAGATTTTGCGTAGTTCTTCTCTATCCTAAGTACAATAAATTTGTAGGGAGGTGCCCGATTTTCGGGTCCGGCATCTTGAAATACGACGCCATCTTTATTTTCTTTAAGGTTTTTCGACGTTTCTTTAAAAATCGCTCATTATCTCCCCCAGTGGTTCAGTTTACAGCAAAAAGTGTTCAAATATCTTATTTACCATTAAATTCCCTATAATTTGACGCTTTTGTAACTTTCATAGTTTTTAAGATACAAGCTTTCATTTTTTTTTTTAAATTTTGGACTTTTCTTAAAAAATAGCAGATTATCTCCCCAATGGTAGAGTTTACAGCAAAAAGTGTTGCATTAAGTTTTATTTTAAATTAAATTTTCTACAATTTGAGTGAAATACCGCTTTTGTATCTTTAATGTTTTACGTGATATAAGATTTTAAAGGTTAGACTTTTTATAGATTATCGTTCTTTTTTTATCGCTGCTTACTACATAGCTTCCCAGTGACTTTGTGTATGGTAACAACTATGGTATTTAAATCAAGAACTATGCAAAATCTGCCGCTTGAATCAACCCGAAACGCACGCGCCCCCTGCTTCTGTTCTGACGAGATCAACAGATCAACTGTGACTCCGATAGGGTGATCATGGGATATCATGCTCCTCCCATCGGGATCCCATTGGCTGTGGGTCCCTTCAGGTTGCGTCCAGAACGGACGGCGTGAAGATCGATCCGCTTTATTATTTGCTGACAATACATGACATAGTTCAAAATTATTGACGCAGGCATACAAATAGTGAACAATAGGTATCACAAAGTCTTCGTGGCAAATACATCGATTCGTAGAATACACTACAGCAATGTTGTCGGACATAATTAGCACTTGTTTAGGATACATGAGAAGGGCCGCCACAGCTGCGGCAAGAAACTCGGTGACAAAGATAGGATATGCTTGAGAGAAGCGAGTCACAAAAAGTTTGGTACCATCTTCCAACACAACTGCGATTTATATAGGGGTGTCCACTTAGGGAAGATATTTTCGGTGAGAGCAAACACATAGTGGAAAGCTCAACGATGTAAGCGGATCGGCCCAACTGATGTAGCCAGCGATGACTGTTTGAAAACAGGAAGAGACTACCGAAAATAGCATCTTAAATAAATGAGTATTATATCCGACAACATTGCTGTAGTGTATTCTATGAACTGGCGTATTTGCTATGCAAAAACTAACTGATACCTGTTGTTCACTATTCGCATACTTCTGTAAATAAGTTTGTACTATGTCATGTATTGTCAGCAAATAATAAAGCGGATCGAGCTTCACGCCGTCCGTTGCTGTCGCAACCTGAAGGAACCGACAACCACGGTTCGGACCCACATCCACATTCGGACAAGAACTGCACTGGGTATATTCAACAAAACCCAACAAACTACCGGTATTATAGGTTCATATAGCAACCTATAAAATATCAAGATTTTGAAACAAAACCCCTTTTCCACGATTTTCCCGTTTTGAGAGGACGCCATCTTAGCGGAGTATCTAAATGAAATATATGCATCTTGACTTAGTTGTGGTAAATAATTTGGCCAATTTAGAATTTTCGGGTCAGTAATTGAGTAGATAGAATGTAAACCGTCCGATTCTTTGACTAGTCAGTCCATTTTACAGAGGTATTATTAGTTACATGCCAAGAATCAATTATTACAAAGAAACTAGTGATAGCTTGTTGGAATAGTCTTCGGAGTACGTGCTTTCGAATGAAGCGAATTTGCTTTTTCTTTCATAGTTACGAGAAATTTGGAATTTCACCCGTAAAAATCTCCTTTTAGCCACATTTATCCCCAGTTGACCCCTCTAGGGCAGTATTCTATGCTTCTGTTCAATATTTGCCTGTTTAGTCAAAATCGGTTCACAGCTATTTTCTTAGACTTTTGAGAGTGAAATTTGAAAAAGCCCAAATCCACCATGTTTGGGGCCTCATTGTGACTTCACTATTCTACCTACAACAACAAAATTCCGAAAAATCTTTTTGATATATTGTACCGTTTGAGATATAGTCCAAAATACTTATAACGCAACCATATGCGTCATAGTTCCCTAAGGGTTATAAAGTGCTTGTCCACCCATGACCTGCGTCCCACACCTTCATCTGAGAGATATTGGTCTCTGACACGAAACATTTCAAACCAGCGACGCACTTGTCAGTTCTGGAGTTTAATCTATGCTCCATCACATTACGATACGTTTCTGTCGCTGTGTGCACTCAGTTTGAACTCACAACAAAACTACAGGTAAATCACGCTGTTCTACGTTGCATAGACTAGTATAATACGTCATATAGCACCTGCAGCTATACTTAATATGGCGTGAAGACTGCCCTTTTCTATATGGCCATCAACGGCTATTACTCACAGTTACGTCAGTTCCGTTCAACAAGAGACAAGGAGGGTTGAATGAGGGCATTTTGTATTTCGTCCACTTATTTCCGAACAACCTGATGTTTAGGAAATGAGTATCCGATATAAGTTTAAATTAAACTACACTCACTAGCTGGATCGGTTTCTTCATTTTGTTACACAAAGAACTACTTATATTACAGTCGCTTGAAATAGAATCAAGTTTGATAATCCCAAGCATTTGCTTTTTATCGTTGAAATTTAAGTTCACCTACAGAGTAGGTTGAATTCTCGTTCCTGCTAATTAATCTTGTTTGAGCAATTAGGCAACTTAAACATCACAAGTTGATGAATTGTGATGCGCTTATACCATTTCCTAGGAGTGTGGAACGTGGCTGTCCTTTGTGGTGTATTTATTTTTCTGAAATTCCCTGGAAGCCATTACTTTGAGTGGAATGTTCTCTGGAGGCGGTTCGGGTAGAGTAGACTCCGAAGAACACAAATGAAAAATTCTGTGGTTCATTGGTGTTCACGTGAAGGAAAAGCCATTAAACCACCCCACAATGCGCGACTATTGATGGGCCCACAGTTCGATGGCCAAAACAGAAGAGCGTTTTCCGCTGTAGAGAACTGTGTTGCATAATGCTGGTTATTTTATAGAGGTGTTTAAATGAAAATCAAAGTAATTTAATCTTACTCGTACCTGAGCAGAAACGTTTGTGTCTTTACTCTATATTTAGTTAAAAGTGAGGCGAGAGGGAATAAAATTATTGTATATTTGGTTTTCGCAAGATCCTATCCGTAATTTAGTGATAAAAACAATACCGGAGTACTGACGTCTTTACGGGTGTACCCAAAGAGGCTGAGAATATTAGAATAGTCTGCGATCATTATTCTTTACTCGGTTTATTGTCTTTCAGTGTTATTTTATAATGTAATCTTGTAATAAAGAGAAGAAAGTCATAAAACCCGTTACAATATCCCTGCAATCTTAACCATTCAATAAAATTTAGATGTGGGTTTGGTGGCCATTGTCGTCCAAATATCTTACCATTCCTCCTTATTCCCTGTTGCTTTTTTAAAAATATTTTTTTAACTTGTTCTGTCCGATGAACAAATTCAGACTTGTTTAAAACCAAACACACAACACATGAACGTTGATTTTTAATATTTTAAAACGTCATGAAGATAATATATTAAAAAAGTAGAACGAAAGAATACCCATTAAAATGAAAATCCTCTAAGGCTTACACCCTTTACTTATCCTCGTATACTTTGTCAGCATACTGTTTTCATATCCACATAAGTCATGCCGTTACACGTGAATATGCAAGCAAACCTCTAATAATTTGAACACGAAATTTTGTATCTGTTCATTATATTCTGTTGTTGCTACATACTACAAAAATAATTATTTTTCTTTGGAAATTTTTATATCGTCGTATTCGAGGCAAAAAGGCGTAAGTAGATTATTTCGCTTTTTTTTTTGCCGATATTATAAATAGGTGACAAATGAAAGATATGCGAAACTAAACATCAATCCTTTCTTGAACAGCTGTGCACAACAGAGTATCAGTAAAAGTAAAAAAGAAACGAATTTATATAGAACTCTAAATTTCCAAACACTTCTTTTGCTTCTAAAAACTTCGCGCTAAGTTAGAGTGTAAAATTTAGAAAATGTAACTTATGCCCTGAAAGCGACGATATTTGTTTCCTACGGTAATCATCATTGGATCACTCATTGTACAGATAACTAAATTACGCTGTAAATATGATATAGTAATTAGGAAGAAGTGTTACAAACCGTGGTAACATAAGTAATATCATGTTAAAGAAAGGTATGCTTCTGTAGCATCGGTGATCTGATGTTATAAAAAACTAGTACAAAAGCCCAAGAATGCAACAGATGACATCACTTTCCAGCTGGACGGAGTACCACCAGGTTACATCGACAAGTTAGACATTCTGTAAATGACACTGCCTTAGGGTTAGATAGGTCGCATGGGACCCCAATACTTGAGTCTACACTTTTAGCTCCCAACATCACCAGACACTACACCTTATGACTTTTACTTGTGCAAATAAATAATAATAATAATTTATTATAGTTCTATGAACAGCTTATAGCAAAAATACAGCACTTTGTTACATATATTACATGTTCAGCACAGTTTAGGAAAACCTTCATAAACATAGATAATAATAATAAAGAAAATATCACTTTACAGATTGAGTACAGTACACTACGCTTACTACAGTACACGATAATAATAATATTAAACTATGTATATGTGCCACTACTGGCGATTACTCTGGATGACCATAATCACGGCGGAGGAGAATTAAGTAGAAGGTGGCACCCTGCGAAACGTGTGGAATGGATTCAACTATTGTCTCTGTTCATGCAGCAGACGAGATATGTAGAACATTTGTAAACTGGTTAGTAACATTCCATCACTCACTACACCGTTTGTAATGTGCTAACGGTGCCATGCTGCCATAGAGTGCTGCTGTTGCCATGAGAGAGTGTTGAATTAGGTTCATCTTTTTGAAACATATTATTATTATTATTATTACTTGTTCATGTTTGACTAAACAACAATAACTCCAAATGAGGCAAGAACGTTGCCAGTCCCTCCAGCGAGTTTAACTAATTACCGACTCTACCATTTAATTGTCTTTTCACAGGAGCGCAGATTATGCTGTTATTGCTTGTTATGTAGATTATTAAGAGCAAATGTCCTCCAAGCCTCCTTCGTTCCTCCATTTGAAGCGTTCAAAAGGATCACCTTAAAGATGTCAGCGGAGAAAGTTAGATAAGGGAAAGAAAGTTGAATTTGACAGAAAGAAGCGACTGCGGAAGATAAAAGAGTTGCAAGAACAACTTGTGTAAAAGACAGATGAAGAAAATACTGAAGTTTACTTTCCAGACCAAAAGATAAATCAAAGTCAGTGAACAACAGAAAAAGCAACAAAAACAATGAGCTTGACTTTGATTGACCTCTTTGTCATGTTTCATGTCTAACTTCGTCGTTAGTTTGAGATGTGATCCTCACACTGGAAAACTTCGTAGAACTAAAGATTTACGCCAAAACACACATACATACAGACTAAAAATCAATTTCATTTCTTGTTGGAAAACAGGAATTGAGGTCAAAACAAACACTTGTAGGTCGAGAACTAACAAAGCTCTTCTTCTTTTGCAAACATTTGGGTTCAGTGCACATAAGTTAAATGGTGTTGCAAGTGTTAAAGTGCAATTATTGTACTCAAAACTTGATGAAAGTGCATCAGAGATGATATCTAAATGCTCATTACACTTTTTCGAGAAGGAATTTGTGTAACTTCAGTCATATATTAAACTCAAATTCTGAGTATGTGTGTGTATGTGTCTGCACGTCTCGGCCTGAGCCATAGATGTCTAAAGAACAGAAATTAATTCAAATTCAAGTTCACATCGTTGGACCAAATCACCACCACCAAACTCTGCATGCTTAACTAATTTTACCAGAAGAACACGATAGGCTTATGCCTGGTTCCAAAATTTTGACCCAAGCGGTGTATTTCAATCCTTAAAAATGGGAGTAAGTTTGGATCCTGCACCAACGGGTGGTCACATTAACTAGTTATTTGGAGAAGATGCGCCCCCTTAAAAAAATTTCTAACACAGCTTGAAAATAGTGAAAGCGAAGCTAAGAACGTGACTGTTGAAGCCAGCAAATTTTACTGCGATATTACGAAAATTGCGCTGGTTGAACACATTAATGTTATCACATTGTGATCATTTTAGTATAAGCGCATAAATGAGTCTAGCTTGTGGGTTCGATACGAGCGGGCAATCATTCTGACTGATTTTATTTCTAGGTATTCCTCAGTCACGCCAGGTAAGGCATGGAACCTTTAAATTAAGCCCTGGCCAACTTCCCGCATCCTTTCTCCTACGCTATCCCGACGTGAGTCATAGATGCCATAAATAAATTCAAAATTATAAGCTTACTGGCTCTAATATTGCCAGACAAGGAATTGAAAGCAATCCGTTCTAGCATTTCCTGCTGAAGAGTGCTCAAACCAAAGTGGTTGGCATGACGTCGAGACGCGAAGCCAGAATGGATTTACGTAGTACAGCAAAATTACTCCAAATAATAATTATAATAAAAAGTTTATTTAAATTGTACGAGAAAGTTACCGTCACATTATAAAGGAGCAAATATTACTACTCAAAACGAAATTCGCACTCTGTTACTTACTAAATCATATTATTCTGTCCAGGAGTTTGTGAATGACAATGATATATAAATGTGATGATGGAATAATGATATAAGTTTAATGTGTGATATTTGTTTAATGTTCATTTATGGTATGCTTCGTATTTCTATATTTTTATATTTTATGTTATGCAATCAGTGGCGGCGCCCGGCCGAGAGTGCCTCTATGACCTGTCTCTATGCTCGAATACCAAGTATCGTGCAGATGCAGCCAACGTTATTGCAGTGTTTTGAAACGTTATTGTAAAAAAAAAAATTGCCAACACTGACACAATTGCCGCCGTGACCTGCCAAATACTAAGTTTGTATATATATATATATATATATATATATATATACAAAAAAAATCGGTATTGAGAATAATTTGAAATATTAACTTTTAAAAGATTGGCCCCTTGATTATCTCTATAATTTGTCCAAGTAGCTGCATGCGAAGTGTGGTGCGGATAGGGAAACAGTATGGGAGTAATTTGACATATTGTTGGAAAGATTGGGAACACCAATTCCTTACATTGATCACTGATCCTTGTTAATAAGGTCATCTAAGGTTTTCAGTCGAGTCTTCTAATTGTTATGGGGTTCGATTCTGTTAGAGGTGGCATGCAACAGCCTAAACATATTGCGAACATAGGGTTAGAGCGGGTTAGAGAACACAGACACACATTAATTAAACTCTTCTACTTACGAAACACAGCTATTAGCTTCTTTCTTTAATCCTAACACCATCGTACACGTTATGTACATATTCCACTATTTACTAGCGCATATGCTGATACATACTATAATTGCACGTTAGCATAATCCCCCGACGTTATTATTTTCTCCCACGACGACATTTCGAAAATCCACAAATAAAATATAGAGCATAGAGAACAACAGAGCTCGACGCTACAATCTAACCATCCATAGAGCAGTTATAAATAAAATGTATAACTCTCTCTCTCTCTCAATCCTTAATCTGATAAACCCAAGGATGTTCTAATAGAAGGTATGCGATTTTGCCAAGAACATGAAGTTAAACGCTACAGCTTAGTCCCGCCCAGTTAGCCAACCTACTCCAATCAAAATCATTGTTTCCGGCTATAAAGATGGCAACAAGCTCTGTAGTTGTCTGCTAACCAATCAGGTGCGTCGCCTTGGCAGGTTGCTCAGTTGTTTTTGGCTTTACACTTTCGTCGGACATGCCTTGCCAACCCTAGCATAATGGTGCTAAACCTAGCACTATTTCACCCAATTTGGCATCTAGCACCTTCACTTCAGCATCTTTACAGCATCTAGTATCTTGTGCCCTTCCACTTCCTTTCATTAGCTCTAGAGCTCTTCCGTAGTTGACAGATGTCGAAGAAAACGGCGGAGAGAAAAACTGATCACACAGAAGGTAATAAAGTCATAAAATGGTTTCTTTCCGTCTCTAACTTTCCCCTTCCTTTCGGCTGCAAACAAGAGGCTACTATTCGCGGTTTTTGAACCAAACATAGCATATTTTTGTTTTCCAAATTTCAAAGATTTACTCTTCCTGCCATCATTTCCTTTCCAGTTTTATTTGGGTGTTCAAACCACGGGGCTTACTCATGGATCATGTGTCTCAGTAAGCGCGGCGGTCTTTCCGATCAAATTTTTCAAGTACCATGTTTTCTTCCCTGTTCCAACTTCAACGGTTATTCACTTGTGAAGTCTCGTGTGTTGTGTTGTGAATTTAGAAGTTTCTCTTTGCGAATTCTAGTGTTAGTTTGATTTCCATCTTATTTATTCCTCCTTTTGCGTGTTCCCTTCTTGGGATTATTCATAATATAATAAGTCTGACTGACAATAATGCGGAAATGGGGAGCAGATGTGATACTCCCGAAAAACGGAAAAAGTTGCGTGGCGACTTAAACCGGAAATGGGAGTCATACGAACAAACGTATAGAACAGATTGGGAAACTGAATCTGTGTTTAAATGGTGGCTGCGTCCCGTTAAAGGTAATGCAAAAAGGCACATTGTGTAGCATGCAGTACAGATTTAGCTGCAAAGCGAAGTGTATTAGAAAAGCATGCTGCAACAATAAAACATGCTTGTCGTGTTAATAGGGCCAGGACTCAGCGATTCTTGTTTCAGTGATTCTAAGAAACTACAACTGAGAACAAAGTGAAGAAAGCAGAAATACTGTGGGTCAATAAGAATAATTTATAAATTCCATATTAATAATAAGAATGTTAAATTACTGAAGCTCAAAATTAAATTACTGAAGCTCAAAATTAAAATCCTAGCACAATTCCGATGACAAATAGCATAATTTTGATTCACAACTGGCATCTTTCTGTCTCCTGGGTGGCAACGCTTCTTGATAAAATATAAATAGCTAGCTATAAGCATATTCTTTATTAGAACATCCTTGGATAAACCTAACCCAGGGCAAGGTCTATATAGGCAGTAAAAGCAGTTTGGGTTGGTTCAGTGGTTTAGACGTAATGGGGTTCCATACAAACTATGTTCTATACTTTTCATAATATAGATATTCATATTTTTATTATTAAGAAAAATAGAACACTGCAGGATAATGTAAAGGTCCGGTACAGCACAACAATGTTGAATTCAGACAGGGAAGGGAGTTAAGGCCTCATAAAGGAGAGAATCATTGAAAAATAAGAAATACCGAGAATTGTGATGTATACCAGCCTTTTGCTTTCTTCGTGAAGAATTTTCGAGCTAGGTGGGGTCTGAGCAATAGATGCCTAAAAGCCATAAATAAATTCGAATTCAGGCGGAGGAAGCGTTGGCATTTCTGGAATAAGGCCAGGTTCAGAATTTTGTCTATTTTTAACTGCACTTTTGTTTTGCATGCAGATTAGGCAATGCTCTATCTGTCTTATATGCTTTCTATTTATACTCATTCAATAAACTCTTGAGTAATCCCATAGACAGTAAACGGTAGGAATTTGTAGCAACTGTAAGTTTGTTTGTTCTCTTAGTAGCTATGTTTTTTAACGTATATATATTCACTCTACTGTAAATAAACTCTCAGGACTTTACCTTATTCCAGTATTATGAAATAGCGCCCCAAAATGATTAGTTGTTTCCTTAAGAAAACTAATGGTGCTTTATTGCGAGTGAGGAGTGTAATAAAAATATTGGCAAATTTAAGCGGATTTTGAGTGGGCTGAAGTATCATTTTCAATCTTCCGTGAAGTTCTGTTCTGAATGTGTAGACAGATATCAGTCGTTTGCCTTAACGTACAGCACGCAGCAGTTGAAAGCGCTTTTTATTTTACGAGATGAAGCCAATTACCAGTCTTTCTGTGCAAAGAGTTTCATTTCGTGCAGCTTAATTGAAACTGGAGCCATGTTTTCTAGAAGCCAAATGCAAATGGAGCCTATTCCTTTGAAAGTGGATTACTCTCATTTCTCGTCGCTGTTAAAAAGTCCACACGGATAATTCCAAGAACGTAATAGCTTCTAGGGAGAGGAGGAGAGGAAAGAGACGTTTGCACACAAATATAAAGCTTTGTCAACTCGAAGATACGGACAATATTTCATTTCTTAATCCGTTAACCCTGCTATCATGGCACAATACTTTCGTTAGCAGAATCCGCTCGCCGTAATTAACACATTGTGGGAAGGTTTCTACGGCTAATCGGATTGCCGGGCAAGGAGAAAATCACGAGAAACTGCGAACAAGAGCAGATGCACCAAACGATTTGTGGTTAATTATCATCAGTGAACTTCATACTTGTAATCCCTTGTTTGTGCTATCATTTGACGTAACTCTATCAAAATAGACAATAAACATCAAATGCCATATCGTATACTTTTCGTTAAGATTTAAAGTTTACATTTCTGTGAAACTGAAGATTAATTAACAAAGCTCAACGGTTCATTCTCTTCCCATAACTTCTTCATCCCCTAAGCAAGAAAGTTCAGTTGCTCAACATACGGGCGTAAGCGAAACTGTTCGAGTGTTACATAAGACGTCGTAGAGAGCGGCGATATATTGGCAGAATTACTCTGAATCATGAATTAAGACAGAAAGTGACTCGTCAGAGAAAATGGTAGATTTCATGAAAAATGTGTGAATGTAAACGGCCTTGCTGGTCGTGTGTCTCTTGGTAGCTTAGGTTCATGTAGGTGGCGTAAAGTGACGATATACACGATCCGTGCAGTCATTGATGTGAAAGCATGGAAGTGATGAAATTTCTGATTTCTCTCGTAGTTTCATGGAATACTGGGTGTTGTCTCACTTTTGCATCCGGCGTCTTCCAATCGTGCTTTTTGTGAATGCTATCAGAAGTTGTGCATCTGTTGCGTCGTAATTTGTTCGTATAATATTAATTCCTATGCCGTATAAGTTAGTTCTTGTCACGTTTGTTCCATGTTATGTGTAAACTTCCTGTCACGTTACGAGGAAAGCATCTTTCTCATGATACAGGTAAAATTTCTTTACAACGAACATCATTATAACGAAATTTCCGTTAGATCGAAATTCTTCGAAATCCCCGCCGAATTCTTGTTCTCGAATACAATGTTCATTTCAACGAATTTTCCTTATAATGAAATAAAATCACGGGCCCTGTAAAATTCGTTATAACAAGATTTCACCTGTTGAGCCTATTGTTAATTTATTGATGACGGCGTCATTCTGTGTGAAATGTATCATTGGTTTTATTTCTGTTTTGTTAGTGTTGAGCAGATTCGGCGATTTTGTGATAGTTGACGACAAGAAACAGGGTAGCAACATTTGTAGTTTTAAGAATTTGATCCATCAAATCTGACTAACATCCACAGGATTAATATAGGCCTACATCCTTTAGTTACTTTATTATCTGTGAGCACACGGCGCACACGTTTTTCGGACTTATGTTTCATTTGAAATCCTTCCGTTAAAATTTGATAGCAAGAACTCCATTTCTGATGCGTCTCTTGGTAAAATATATGTCTCTTGGAGCCAGGCGAACGTTTTCGAAGTTTCCATCATTTCCGCTCGTGAAATTTAAACATGATTGTGGTGATGCATCAACTAATATCACTACTTTTTGAACGTGTAAACCACACCAAACTCGCCTTTTATTAACATGCAGTTCTTAAAACTTCGTCAAAGTTTAACAATAACTTTAGTTAGAGATTTCATCCAAAGAAAACAAAATTTTACATCTTCTTCCGTGTGGTCGGTCATCACAAAATCGTTGAATTTGCTCAAATGCACTTAATAACAGTCTAGTTCACACAGAATACAGACTGACACAAAACTACATTCGCGGTTCCTAGCGACGTTGTGGATCCGTAACTAGAATGCGCATGCGCGCCAGGTTCATATTCTGGCTATTTTTGTGTATCTTCTCGTATATGTTTCTCAAGTTTGCCTGCCTCTTGCACTGAAATTGTATCCACAGCACAGCATACGTTAGCTACTACAGTTGTTACTGCGACCTCCTCGGTAGTTGTGTGACCTAGAGATATAAAAGGAAGTTTTTCTTCAAGAACATTCAGAAAAAATATTTTCAAAGAAATGTCAATAGGCTCCCTTTTGGGCGAAATGCCTTGAAAGTTCTTTTTATTCCTTAATCAAACAAAATGCCATCCTCTCCTCTTCCCACCATTGATGTGAAGGCTGTCTTCCATTTAAATCGTTACGAAGCAATCGTTGTACTTCTTGAGATTGAACATGTTTGAAGCTCTCTTTCTCTCTACCACTTGTGTGTGGATCGCTCTTTCTTTACTACAGAATCTTTCTACAGATTCAATGGAATAACTCATGCGGATTGCCTGGTAGCTTCGTCTTCTGTTGTTGAGAATCTTCCTTCGAAACGCTAAGCAGTAATCATCTTTGGCATTGTGTTGGCGTTGCTATGCCAACGCACTGTGGGTGTCTCAGTAAGTGCTTCGCATCAAGATGGGAAAAGATGCGAATAGTTGTAACACTGTTCAAAGAAATACTATTTAAGAATAGCATCAGAGGGTGTGCGGAACAAATATTTTCGAAATCTAGAGTGGGAAATGTAGAATTTTGAGAGTAATGAGAAATATTTCAATAGAACTAGTTAACAGTTAGGATAGCATTACTCTACTAAGAAAAGAAATCTATTGCTTAATGCTCAATATAAAAGATTTCAAGCCTATTCGCACTTTTTACCTGGATAACGAAGTAAGCCATGAGGTCAGAAAAAAAAAAGCATTTCCCATGTTTCCCTGTGTTTTCTTCCATGGAGACACACTACAAATGAAAGGCTTTTGAAAGCAAAAGATTCATGGGGCTAAGATTTATCCCTTTAGTCGAAAGGAAAGCATATTTTACGATGGTTCAAAGGCGCGTTATAAGAATATAGATATTTATTTGCAGATTCTCTCCAAAATGAGAAAGAGACATTCTGTAATATGTTAAAGCACTATAAAAGAAATGACTGTATAACATCCGAAGGAAATAGAACTGTTAAATAGAAGGAAAATAATTTTGTAGGAAATTTTGTGGAACTGGTCATATGCAATCCGCAAGGTTTGACGCCATCAAATAGATGCAAACATGCTCATCGATCAATAAACTATCAGCGGTTGGAATACAGGGTGATGCAAAACAACAAACAAAACTACCTCACAACAAAACATAGTTGCACGTCTTGCAATTAAGATCAAAAACACTGAACTGCTGAACAAGACTATATTATACGTAAAAAATAAAATACATGTAACGTTTCGACCTTCTAGCAAGAGAACATAGACCATCGACGGTGAACAAATGCTTTGTTTCGGTGCCGCATATATAACATGAGATATAGTATCGGCTCCCTTTTATCACTGTACTCTGTCAAAAGCTTGGGAAAATTAACTTTAGAGCTTCATATTTCCAATACTATTAGCAGTAGAATTGAGGCGGCGTAGTACCCTCGAAGACTTCAAATCTGCTCTATCGAAAAACACAAATTTCGAAACTGTGCAATGGGTGCACAAGGGATTCCCCAAAGGAAGTATAGGATTCGTAGAAATTCTCTGAATGTTCTCAACATATTCTGAATATTCTATAAACATGGCTTTTTGTACCTTCCAGATGCAGAAATGTTGACAAAAGTACTTGAACGCAAATTACATCTTGAACGAACATCGAAAGTCGTGGAAACGTAAGTCCGTTTAGGTCTAGAATAAAGCCATACTTACCAAGATCAAGAAATGTCCACGATGGAAAAGACATACATAAATATACTATTTTTCCATTATCTTCCAAGAACTATTTATACAACTGGTGTCTAAACGATCAATACGAACCAAATTAAACTGCTTATGTAACTGTGGGTTATACAATCTTAAAAGCACTTGGACATATTTCTCATCAATAATTATTAAACTTCGACCACAACAACTGAACGATTTCTATCTTGCCTCTGTCCAATCGGTTTTTGGACATTATCTTTCTTCTTGACCTCAGACGTCATTCTATCGTGTGCATTCACCCCCCCCCCTCATAATCTTTTTCAAGAAGGGGAACGCATCCTCATATAAAATTAAACGTACCGTGGCTTAGCAATAGGAACGATTTCTGCAACGACCTATCGTAAAATTATTTTTTTTTCCTCAGTCGCACTAGTACCTACTAACTAGGGCCTGGCTGACTACCTTCCAACATCCTTTTCCACACCCTATCTCGGCCCGAGATACTTATAAGTCATAAATAATAATAATAAAAAAAAGAAAAATATTCCAATTTTACAGCTGTGTGTAAAAACGTTCGTATTTTGGGATGTAAATGAAATAAGATATGTTTTGTTTATGTTATAAGGGTGTGAGTTTCTTCTTTAAAAATTGTTAAATGTGGTTTATAACTCTAGCCTTGCAAGCGACGATTTCTGATTATATAGACTTGTTTCAGAGCCACTTTGAGTACATCACATTTTCTGTCAATAAAAAACTAACACTGATCCAAAAGGAGAACCAAACTAAGAAGGAATGAGAGAGAAATGCCGCTGCTTAATGCTATGCGAAATGCTGAAATATACTCTAAGGCAGTGGTTCTCAACAGATGTGACGCGAAATTTGCTAGGTGTACCGCGAAACTACTGAGACTGTGATTTTGTTGGTAAAAGTAATTCAAATAATTTCACTCATATTTATTTTGAAAAAGGAACAAGAAAAACTTTCATGAGCTAAATAAACCTATTTATTTCAGAGGGAAATTGTTGGTTTGTTTACTAATATTAATGACCCCGCATTGTTGCTTACGCGTATGTTAGTGGGTCGTGGGAGCACACTGCAAAGGATAGTGTGCCGCGAGTAGATGCAGATTGAGAACCACTGCTCTAAGATATTATCAGATTTCTTCCAGGTGACTTAATGCTGTAGTAGCGGTTGCATAAGTTTGCAGTTTCTGAGTTTGATTCTGTCAGCATTCCCACATAAATGCTCACGAATAACTCACCTGGATTTAAATGACCCTCGCAAAAATAGGTACGCTAACCAGCAGTGTATGGTGTGGGGGAATATGGTGTGCTTGCTTGTGTATGTATATAGGAAGAATCTTCCTTATGCTCTTTGCAAGTCCCTGTATGTAGTTTTCATGGAATCTCATCTCATGACAAACTCGCTTCCAGTGTAAGGGAAAGGAAACAAGTTTCCAAACGATGTTATAGTAGTCGCTAGATGACAGGACAGCATTTTTTCCCTCTCAAGTTCTGCGCCAGATCTTTATGAAATTTCAATTCTTTCGAAAAGTTCATTGTTGGTTAGTTAGGCATTATAAATACAAAAATGTAGATAACAATTTTAAGAACTTGTACTAATTTACAATTCGTTTTATCTGGAACTGCTCTGTGCTTCCTTACACTTCAGTGTATCTAGTGTACCCGAGGCAAACAAATGAATCTGCAGTTTTTGAAAGCCGATGCTAGCAGGGTTTCCACTATGATTTTCAGTTTGAGGGGTGTGAAGTCAAAATTGGGAGGGTATAATTGAAGTTTTGTACGGGTTCTATCGATTTTTCACACCAAAAATTTTAATGTTGGGGGTGTGGGTGTTGTCGAGACTTTGGGGGGTAAACAGCCCCACGGGGGGGGGGGGGGTTCTGGCGGAATTACTGGATGCTAGGATAGTGTATAATCCTGCATTTTTCTCCGTGACGCAAATAGACACGCAGTGGGTTTAATTTACAGTGAAAACAGAACACACACAAAGATCATTATAATTTTCTTGGCTCGTATATAGCTCATTCAAGTGGGGGAAAATGTTTGAGATGCGACAGGATTAAATGACAGGGTATGTTACTATGACATACAAAATTGCTTCGGACGAAGCAAATAGCACAAGTTCACAGAGAAGTACAATGAAAGAAAGGGATGGTAGGCAGACCACGTCTTTGTCTGGAAATTAACAGTGACCTGTGTTGTAGTCGCCTGGGTGTAATTCTTGGGTTGCTGTGTACGTGTTTGGACTTAGGATTTCCTGCAAAGAGAAATGGGAATGTTGTAAAAGGTGACTGTAATCGCAAGGCTAAAATTGATTTCCCGTGTGCTCTGGAAAATAATCAGTGTCCTTACTGATCCTATCAATTACTTCCAGTGATGTGCTCTAAACACTTACAGAGTAGTTAACTAGAAAATGATACAAGTATAAAGATTACTTGGTACACATTGTAATTATTATTAAACTGCTTTAGATAATTTATAATTGTAATTATTTCAACTATGAGTAATTTCTTTTATTAAAAGTTTCTACTTTATTTAATTTCGTTTAATGAACTAACCAGTTAACTGTGGTCTAAGCTTGTCACGTGTCTTCCTCGTTCCTCGGGCAACACATCTGGGCTCAAGGAAAGGGAAGGTAACGGCCAGGGCATTCGTTTATGTACCATCACTACATTTGCTTTAAGAAACCGAAAATACTTGCAAAATGGCAGTCAGGATAAACAATAGCAGGATTCGAATGTTCGTGCCGCCCCAATACCATTCCGAAGTTCGCGACCATACCTATAGCTGAGTTCTCTACCTGTTCGTTTAGAATGATAAAGGAAATGAATATTTATTTAACCATTTCCAGGACTGTTATTGAACAGATGTTCAGCTGTGTGGAACATCCTTAATCAAATAAAATAGAATGGGACAATAGGTTCTCTGTGCTAAGTGATACTGACGTGCCAAGCGGCAAGTCAATGACTTCACCATCTGTTACCAGTATGATGAAAGCGCCCAGCCTTCCAAATCTTAACAGATGATGTGATGCTCGGAACTACCATGAACATTCTCAAAGCGGTTGTCGCCATGACCCAGTGAATCGGGAACCGGAAAGCAAGATAAATGAAAAAAAAAAAAGTCCAGTGAAACAACAAGTACGAGTTAACACAGAAAACGCAAGTATTGGTAGGCGTCACAGTATGAACAGTCATAAGTTACTCCAGAAACACACCTCAAGTATTAACATATATGCAGATAGTCATGGCAGGGGCCTAGCAGCGCTCTTACGTGAAAAAGTGTCAAGTGTTTCCGTAATGGGTTTAGTGAAACCAGGGGCTTGCAGTGCTGAAGTACTCAGAACGGCTCGTAACGCAGCTACTGTTTGTGACCATGCTGCACTCATTTGTGGTTCGAACGATGTAGCACAGAACCAATCTGCTGATTGCATATCATCTTTCCATAACTCTCTAAAACATTCAAGTGCTCAGAAGATTATAGTGGTCTCAGTGCCTCATAGATATGATCTACCGAAGGAGTGTTGTGTTACTCAGGCAGTTGATGCGACAAACCGGAAACTGGTTAAACTCTGCAAATTATTTCCAAACGTAACGTTTCT
>JAGDQP010020294.1:20105-33509 GCA_022664845.1 Lepisma saccharinum | reverse complement strand
CAAACGGTGCCCAAGCCAGGATTGACGGCCAGGAAGGTTTTGCTGTGTGTTTGGTGGGATTGGCAGGGAATTATCTACTATGAGCTGCTCCCCTACGGCCAAACCCTTAACTCGGAACTATACTGTCAACAATTGGACCGTCTGAAGGCAGCAATCGCCCAGAAGCGGCCAGCTTTGGCCAATAGGAGAGGCATTGTGTTCCACCAGGACAACGCCAGGCCACACACATCGATAGTGACTCGCCAGAAGCTCCGGGAGCTTGGTTGGGAGGTTCTTATGCATCCGCCTTATAGTCCGGACCTGGCACCGAGTGATTACCATCTGTTCCTGTCCATGGCGAACACGTTTGCTGGTGCAAAATTCGCGTCAAGAGAGGCTTGTGAACATCGACTGTCTCAATTTTTTGCCAATAGGGACAAGGGCTTCTATGAGAGAGGCATCATGATATTACCTTCCAAATGGCAACACGTTATCGAACAAAACGGCGCATATGTGACCTAAATCGGATCATTCTAACTATGGTAAGTCAAGCCTTCAATGTCATGCAAAAATAATGGATTACTTTTTACTACACCAGATATATGCAACGTTGAGAGCTCCCTCCCCCCCCCCCCCAGATTTTTCCGATACACCCGCCGCGACCCGGTGCGAGTTCCGGCAGAAGCATGGGTGTGGATTTTAAGGTGTAAAGGGCGAATCGTGACGGACCGAAGTCCAAAGTAACTAGACTGGCCCATATAAAAAAATCATTTTACCAAAGTTTTACGTTGTGAATAAGTTGATTGACGTGTGGAAGACTATATAGTAAGTTTGCACTCTGTGGTTTATGCTGCTACATCTTTACATAGATAGATAGCAATGGAGGTGCATGTAATTATCCTTCCCATAGTTGAAACCCCATATGTAGAGACGGAGCGGTCGTGGCCTAGTAGTAGAGCGTTGTTTTAGCATTCGGAAGGTTGTTGGATCGATCCCAGCGGCCGACCATCCCAAGTTTTTCAAGTTTTCAATTAGTATTACCATGCAAATGCTGGGATGGTACTCACAAAAATAGGCCCAGGCTATTCTTTCCCCCACTCTATCCCGGCCTGAGCCTAAGATATCTAAAAACCTGAAAGTAAATTCAGATTCCTATATGCAGAGGGGGTTGAATTCAGCGTAACAGTACTCAGCTATCTTTGTTTCACAACGAGGAACACATACTGTAACAATTATTACGATATGAAGACATTATTCCCTTACAAATGAAATACTTAATTTCGGCCTGAGCCAATGTTGCCTAAAGGTCATAAATACATTCAATTTCGTACATGACTCATAAGCTTGGTTGCGTTTCGTGCTTGGAACATAAGAGTTTTTTTTTCTTTTATTATTATTTTTTTTGTAACAGGTTAGATTTGGTGTCGATAATGTTTTGAAGTTAACATTGTTTTACAACGTGTTCGCTTATTCCTTTGTATTGAAGATGATTAATCACTATTATGTTCAGTGTGTTAAACCATTATTGGCGTGGAATTGTTGATATAACGTTTTATTACGTTCACTTGCAGTAAATAGAACTGTTCTGCTTTCAAACTACAATGATGTTTCATATACATGACTTAAATATTTTGGAACGTGCTTGGTGAATCGTATGGCTTGACGATGGCATTGGCATCTTGCCCAAATTGTTTAACAATTAGTTAATGTGTTGTTTTTCTTCATGAAAAGTATGCGTAGAACAAAATAGGCTTGTTTTTCTTTTATTACCCATATGCCTGTGAATATAAATAACGCAGTTATGAATGTTCAGTGAATTACGTCGAAACATATATAGTTTAGAAGTTATAATATTAGAATCAGTGAGTTGACATATCGGTGTTGTAGACGAGTGAGATTTCGGGATTGAGGGGGCTGAAGTTGAAACTTCATATTTACGGACTTAACGGTTTCTTAGGGTGACAGAACAAGTTATACACTTGATTGCATAGAGAATGTTCAAGCCTGACCTTACATCAGCATATTATTCGCATTTACGAAGGGAAAGCGGGAAACGTCAATATGGAAGCTGGTCCGGGAATTTGGATACGTACCCTGACAATTACGAATCGAACACGCGTCTGCTAAGCCACCACGATCGATGTTGGAGACAGTGCCCCTGACTAGGGATGTTCGGAATTTCGAGAAGTGCCGGAACTGATATCGCACCTCCGAACACCTCTACCCCAAACACTGACCAAGGATTTTTGTATCTCTAGACGTGGGTGTTTCCCTAGCTTTCTCAAGACAAAAAAAGTAACAATAAACTACCTATCTCCCGTTAGGAAAGGGGAATACAGTACACACTGTTCTTTACATTAGGCAAACTTGAGATCGACTCCCGTTGGGGACAAATTCGGAACGTGATTTGTAGATGTCACGTATAATTAATTAACCAGAAGAGTTAAGCAGTATAGTGATTAAAATGTGTATTCTTGTGAAACAGTCACAGCATGGACGACAGTTACATTCTAGAGACTGATGGAAAGTTACTGCTCTCATTTTTTTGTTATTTTCTTTAACTGCTGTTTCACTGCTTCTGAATCTCGACGCATTCCATAAGAGTTTTCTCTTTAGTATAGGTATGTCCAGTCGTTTTCTGTTGGTGGGTCGCATTAATATTTGTTAACAAATCCCACACAAGGGCAGTGGCGTAGGCAAGGGGATATATTCCCCCCGCCCTTGACTTCACCTATTTCACTGACTATTAACTTGGGAAGAAATAGTTTTCCGCAAGAAATAGACTTAAGTTATGTTTGGAAGCATATAATTGTTTGTTAAAAATTAAATTAATTGTAACCGCACTATGACTTAAGTTCGTCCCGATATAATTGTTTATTCTAAATAGATAAAGGATCTATTGGACATTTCGCGTTGTAGTTTCACAACTAGGTGAAAAAGTGGTAAATAATCTTCAGGACAACCAGTAAAATAAAAATTCAAGAATTTGGAAAAGGAGACCAAGCGTTTAGACAACAGATTTCTGTGACAATCATATATCGATAGTGCCGGGGGGGGATATATATCAAGAGAGTAATGAAAAATATGGGAATTTCTGTTACTGATAGTGTCAACGAGAGTAGATCGGAGAAAAAAACGTTTCGCACCTATGGTTGAAGCAGTTGTTTTGTACCTAGAGAAGAAATAACGTTAATAGAGAATAGATATGAATGAAACATTGTTATATATAAATAAAAACTAGAAATTTAACAAAATTGTGATTTGGTGCTATTCTAAGATACAGAGCAAATGTAAGATCTGGTATGACCTTTTAGGTCATACGGGGAGAAGGTGAACTTTTGGAAAAACTTACTTTATATCGAGCATGATAGTAACTTCTGACTTCGGTCTGTCACAATCATGTGAGTGCAATGCTTGCTGAAATTGAACTTTTAGGACAACTATTAATATAGACAAGAGTGACTTATAACGTAACATATGACCATGGTTAAATGGAATTGAAGGGTATACAAAGTCCAAGAATTTATTTCTTGAAGAAAGAAAAATAAACTCAATAGTTCTCTTTCAATTGTATTTGAATAATTATTACATTTAAATAATTTTAGTGATAGTACATTTTATTTTAAAGACACACTACTTTAAATGTGAATAGTTACTGCTAAAATTCCTAGTGCTTGCTTTGCATTTACAAATCAGAAAAAACTACCATACTTTAGACGTAAAACCAACTGGTGTAATTTAAAGTACATATTTTTGAACAATAGGTATATAAAACCTCATCCAGTCTCTGAGGACCAATGTACTCCGAACATAAATCACTGCGACCATTTTACCCCGAATGCAATTGCCCATATTCCCCAGTTACTAATATTTATTGTAGGTTGACTGCACTGTGAGCATGTGCTGAACTCGATAATGATCGGCATTCCCGATGCACAGTTCTTGGTGTGCTTATCAAGAGGCATAAGTAACTTTCCCATGAAATTTACAGTTTTCTCACTAATCCTTATTTACTGCACCCCCAAAAATAAGATCAGTAATATTTTAAGCACAGAAATGGAATAGCACTTACCATCGAACTCCAGTATTTATTTCTCTGCAAAATACGGAGCAAAACAAGTGTCATCCAGATACACAAATGAAACTCATCTAATGTTTCAAACTCAGATCTCACTTTTTCACCAATTAGATTTCGAGATATTTGTCTTGAAGCTTGTCTCATATTCCCCACTTGCTCATATTCCTCCAAGTTACCCTAATGTGACAGTACTCTGCTGCAATTTAAGAACATTATGCAACTGAGTGTGGAAGTATTTAAGACAATTCATATTGGACTGGTACTCAACTATTTACAAACCATTGGAACACTTATGAACCACTCCCAAGAGGTGGGTGGCTTCCAAGAACATTGAAATGATATGCTCCTGGGAGCCACCTACCTCTTGGGAGTGATTCTAAATATGATCCTTAAGTTTATTTTTATATCTGCTTACGGAGAGCGCTTCTTTATATTTATGAAGGGTGTAAATATATCACCTAGAGCATAGAGAAATTACTTAATATGAGAAAACTGATATAAAAGTATAATTCATGTTTTTAAAGAATTAACCTAATTTGTGTTCGAAGGAAATGTCCAAATTTCTTTATCGAACAATGTCACAAGTTCAGATTAAAGGCGTGTAATGAATTCACTGTATTTCTAATATCTTGCCTATTTTTATTCGATTAAATTAGTATTTCCCTACGATTAACCGTTATACAGATTCTTACAAAAGGAACACCTTCACTTAGTAGAAGCTGTGAATAATGTCAAAGCAGATGCTATTGTAAAGTTTAAAAGAACCAAAGATAACTCAGAAGGAAGACAAAACATGTTGCAGTAACTTGGAGCACGAAAGAATCTATGAAAATATGTACAAAAATCCGGAAAATGAGAGCAATTACACTGTGCGACAAGCTCTTTCAGGCATGTATGTATACAGAGAGTGTTCGGAAATTTGTTGTTTCAAAGATGGTCTGATCTTGATATGAAATTAGATAATAAATATATAATTACACCTAAAATTATGCTAAGATTACAAATATTTCGGAATTTGGGAGAGGTCCGCAACCTCTGAACTTTCGGCCTGGATACGTCACTGAGCTGTATGAAAAAATAGTATGGGTCTAGACTATGCAATACCTACAATAATCAACTAACAAAAATGATAGTACGATAACAATCGTGTTATCTGAGGTTTCGTTAATCTTTGAATTGAAGACATTGAATACAAGAAAATAGTTTCAAAATTAGAATTTCATTTTTTTTTCGTATATAAAATTTCTACAATAATTGAAACTCTCTAAAGCGAAACTAAGCTAAATGTCCTATTCAAACTACAATGGAATCATATGATTTCCAAACTTTTTAGAAGTGCTTGAGATTTTGTACAACCTGCACTCACATCCATGCCAGAGAGATATTTTATACTCTGAAGCGAAAAATATATCTTTGATAAATTGAAATTTTAATATGTGACTGAACGAACTGACAGTTTTAGAAGAGAAATCTGTTATCAAAGTAATCGCAAAAGTCGAGAAACTTTTCGTTCTTGAGAAAATCCAACTTGAAATTTGAAATGTGGCTAAATTTATGTTAGAATTATAACTGAACTAAGCAAACTACAAGGATATAATATATTCATGAATAATTTCCTTGCATGATTGCGCTGGTCTAAAATTACAGAAAGAATCCTGAAATATATTTTTTTTAATGATGATGATGTTGCATAACTGCCAAGGATGAGATTTTCTAAATATCCCCTCCTTTGAGAAATTCCTATCTACGCTACTGTGCAAGGGGTATTCTGAAGTCCGAAGTCAATTCTGGAACTTTCCGGAATTCCGACTTTAGAAATTCCGTAATACGCAGTGTGTGTAGGAAAGTCATGCAACAGATAAACGGGCCCCATTTTACCACAAACAATTTCATGTTGAAAAAGATAGAAAGCTCATATTCAAGTTTCTTGGTAATTATTTGGAGTAGAATAAACAGCTGGTAGTATAGGAAAATTATCTACACACTTCTTTGGTAAATTACTTTCATGGGTTGTACAGGTAACTTGGGCTAAGAACGTCACGTCTGAGGGATGACGTCCGTCGGTGATCTCTTCCGGGGATAGAGCCTTATTTGTCCTGCTGAAATCGAGGGAACCCTAGAATAGCTGCCGCTGGGCTCTAACTTGCGTGCCTCCTTCGTTGCTAATCCAAACTCAGCGAAGTTAACCATTCGCCCAGGGGGCTGGGTCACTCATTTATATACATGTTGGGAACGCTGTGAACATTTTGGTTATTCATCATTTGGTGCATAGTGTTGGTCAGAATTTTGGTGCAGTGACTTTTTTGTTAATGCGGTAGGTTGTAATTATTCGAAGGGAAGAAATATCAATAAATTATACGAAAACTTCTACGTTAGCTATGTTCAATTTCTTTTCAAAATATTTGTATCAAACGACACGAGATTATTTTTAAGTAGGTCACATTACATTCTCTTTACTATCAACAACAAACAGCAAAAACATTCTTACTCGAGGCATTCGGGAACTAAATGACATGTTTCGTTTAAGCCTTCATGAGCTCTATCAAACGTTATACATTATTTCAGAAGAATAAGAGTAAGAACTCTGAGGAATGCGACGTCATAGGAATTCAAGCAGTAAACATCCGCTAGCTTATTACTGTAGTGACAACGTAAAAATACAAGTAGTTATTCGAGACATTCTTAAGTGTGATGTGTAGTCTACGTGCTTCATTGTGGCTGAAATATAAAGCTTAGAATGGTACTTTTCTTATACTGCAAAAGACCCTGATGATTTCATATTCCCACTTTGGTCATGAAATTACTCGTTTATTTCCAAGTGACAAGTCGTGAAAGCAGAGCGATAAAACATTCTTGAGCTATCTGTTTCAACATCGCATGGCAGATTTTCTTTTTAACGCACAGTAATGTATTAGTTCCTTGCTGTTGCCACGAAAACTAGACTTACAGTGTGAATAGATGTGTCGCGCTTGGTGCGTGGATTACACGTACATACGGTACTTACCAAGTCTTGTTTATTTTTCTAACAATTGTAATCTAAAGAAATTCTCAAACGGTAGCGGACTTAGAATCGACACTGGGATTGGGAATAAACCCAGGATTGTATCCTGCTATTAGCCATTCTGACGGAAGTTTCCAAGCAGTTCCCTCTGTGTTGGCAGGCGAATGCCGGTATGGTATCAAGACAGGCCCTGATCTCGTCTATTCAGAAGCGTGATTGTCAAGGGACATCATCCCTCAAATATATGACGGACTATACCCTGATTGGGTGTTTGGCCCGTATAAAGTTCTTCAGCACTATTTCTCACATTCTATTTGCGTGCGTTAGATAAAATTGATAAACATAACTTTTGTGAATTTGTTAGCAGCTTTACCCTTCACATCTTTCCAGTACATGCAGCTTTTTTAGGGTGGTTCGAAAGAAACTAATTTTTCTTTTTCGGAACGCTATAGCGCGAAAAAGTTATCCTTGGTGCTAACAACGAACACTCGCCAAGTGTCATAACCCGATTTGGATGAAAATTCGTTTGTAGGCACAGTGCCTAGGTAAACCTTCACAGCCAAAATTATAGGTGCTGTCGTCAACAAATAACGACAAGGGTACCCGAGAAAGATGGAACGTAGAGAACAAGTAAATCGAATACAGAGTGCGGAAAACGCCTTTTCTTTTATAAACTGTTCCATATATTGAAAGCAAATGGCCATTAATGGATACTGGATAGGAGGTGATATGTTCGAGAATATGACGACAGTGACCGCCATCTTGAAAGCGACCATTTCGACTATGCTTCAAAATTTGTAACTAGTAAGTGGGTCATGTGAGATATCAGTCTGTGCTGAAATGTTTCAAAAAACCCAGTGACGAAGTTCGATTTTGGCATAACTTTAATCCTGTACGAGAAAATGACACGTGCGTTTGACCTGGAGAATATCACTTTCACCTAGCATTACGCCTTCTTGAAATTGGTACTTCACCTTCCATTAGTGTATTTAAAACTTTATAGTGCACTTCATGTTGCGGCCATGAGAATGATATTTCTCTCTTCTGTAGCCGTTTGGTTTTTGTTCTTTTCTTTTTTTTTCTTTTTAAATCATCATTCGACTCTCACATTCTCCAGGTCAATTTCACGTGCCATTTCCACGTACAGAATTAGAGATATGCCGAAACTAACGTCATCATTTTTTTTTTTGAACATTCAAGCACAGATTGATATGTCACATGACCCACTTAATATTTAAAAATTTTGAAGCATAGTCAAGTCAAGATGGTGGTCATTGTAGTCATACTATCCAGCATGTATCACCTTTTGTTCAGTATCCATTAATGGCCATTTGCTTTCAATATATGTAACAGCTTATAAAAGAAAAGGCGTTTTCCGCACTCTGTATTCCATTTACTTGCTCTCTATGTTCCATCTTTCTCGGGTCCACTTGCGTTATTCGTTAACGACAGCAACTACAATTTTGGTTGTGAAGGTTTACCTAGGCACTGTATGTATCTACATACGAATTCTCATCAGAATAGTGATGTCACCTGGCGAGTGTTCCTTGTAATAGGAAGATAAAATCTTCCGTCTTTACATTTTATGAAAATATTCAAAATTTATATTTTCGTCTATTAAAAACATTATTTTTTGATGGAAGTGCTATAGATTTGATTCTAAATTACATGAACGACATAAACTAAAACAATATCAACGTAATTTTTATATCATTGTTTACCTGTCGCGCTTTGCTACCAAAAAAATTAACTTTTTAACAATAAAAATGTCAATTCTCATGATCTTTTATCAAGTGTAGCAATTGTTGTTATGCAATGTTGTTTTTAGAAAGTACCAATTTTTCTTTATGTGCAAATTACAAACTGAAATCCCGGTAATTATCTACTCTGATGTTATTCTTCGAGTTCCCTCCACACCCACCATTTAAAACCAACCAGCCAGCCACATAAGGTGTTTTCCAGATTTTAACAGCGGTTGTTTACAGCTTTTTACAAGTTAAGACATTCTGTTCTCAGTCTCACTCTTTTAATACAGTACCTGTAACTTGAAATTCTGAATTATCAGAAAATATGTTACCAAAAGTTGACCGGTACAATTTTCTTAAACTTCCTAAATTGATATGGAAAGGATCAGAAATATGTTCTGTTTCAGGGGACCCAAATTTAATTTTTGCAGGCGGGACCGAGCAATTATTGTTACGACCCTGCCTGCAGGGTTCATTTTTGACCTAGAAAAGCCATTAGGGTAAAGGTGACTAATCTTTGAGACTAATTATCTGTATCTCCTTACGGCAATTGTCTGATTACTACTGCCTTTATAGCTTATTGTATACCTTTAAACTTATTTTAAGTTAAGATTCCGTTAAGATACGGAACATAAGTTCGGTATATTCGAAAGTGAGTGTTACTCATAAGTCATAACAGATCGTCCAAACAGTTTTATGAAACGTGTAAACGCTTCTGTATATGGTCAGATAATCCTGGAATGAAGTTCTTGATCAAATAATTTAACGAACTCCTGCGTCATAAACTATTTCAATCATTCATCTTATTGAAAATTTCTGGAATAAACAGGAATCTTCTTTCGTACCCGATCGCACTGTCGTATGCAATATTTAAAACAACATTTATTGCGTAGCAGTGTTATTTTCCCCAATCTATGACTGTGTTCAGATGATGGACAAGTTATTTAAATCTCCCCGAAAGTAAATACATTTAAAAAATGTTCAAGTGTTAAGCATCTTTTGCTATGCGTCCTGCTGTCGGCTTAAAATCTAACCTTCTCGACTCAGGTGCTGGTATGAACATTACTATAACTGTAATTTAGCATAAATATGGAATACCTAGAAGAAACAAGTAGGCACACAATTGCTTTGCAAGAAATCTGCCAATCAAACAAAAAATGATGAAGTGTAAGTAGTTTAGCAAGGTTTGTGTCATTGTTTAACTGTAAAAAAAAAAAAAAAAAATTAGGAGTGTTCTCAAGAATTTGTGGTGGCATCCTGGGTTCAAAATGGAAATTTTCACGAAACGGAACGCTTCAGCTTCGTTAATATGATTTTATTGCATTTTGTCTATAATTACTACGAGAATGAGACGGAACAGCAAGGTTCCGGATATTCACTAACCGGAACGCCGTTCCGTTTTGCTTCGGTCCATTGCGAGCCCTGGGGCATCCCTATAGTGAGATCTGGCACAATCCCTTGTTTGTAGTATGGTTTTGACAACAAATGAGTCTGATACAAACAGCAAAAAAAAAACTTTGTACAGTGACAGTTTCGAGACATTAAACTTGCACCTAAATTTAACTCTGCAAGATGTGTTGCTATTTCTTCCAGTGTGTTTCTAACCCTTTAATTTATTATGCTAAAAAGAAACAACATTTGGGGTTCCAGGGAAACCTGTTTAAATTCTTTGAAGTCATTGGCAGAAGTCACGTCCTTGCAATCCAAGGACTACTTCTGATTGGTGCACAAATGTCGTGCATTCAAGAAAAAGAGGGCAGGTTCTATATAGGATTTCTTTGATGAAAAAAAAGTATTGAATTCTGGAGTCTGCAGCACGATCTCTGATGTCATTTATGTCATATTGTTTGATCAGTGACCGTTTAAGATCTATTTGACCGTACGGCGGTCTTTACATATTGTATTACTTTTTGACTATGAAAAAGGTTTAACCAACATTTGATATATATTGTTGATTAGATTCATACAAAATTGTGAACTGCTCAAGATTTGTATACTTCAAGAACAGGAAGAAGAACGTGAGCGTAGGAAATTAGCTGTAATACTACCGATTTCGAAGGAAACTTAGCTTTTATATGAGTGACTAACTTTTCATTTCCATTGTTTTAAAAAATCGATGTTTTAATGTTCAGCAATCAAATTTGGTTCTGTATTGAAAATTCATTTTTGTAATAGCAGAAAAAGCAACTCATTTTCGTTTGTACCCAGCAGTACACAAAATTGACATACGTGTCAAAGGTTTGTGTGCTCTAGAGGCGATGTAGTTATCCTGGAGGCTCTGCAACCGCGCTGTACATCCATGATGCAAGGGATAGTTTTTACGTGCATTTAACACTCAATTGGCGAGTCAAACCAGGCAGGAAAGGCGTGTTCTGTTCTCTTTACGCATATTGCCAATTTGCTTCGTTTTATTTGGCCTCGCACCGCTTCACACGTTCTATAGTTGTGTAATATATCATTTTTTTCTACATTTCATCTGGACAATTAAAGCTGGATTATGTCACATACGGTAGGGGAAATATGGCGAAATAATTATATAACTAGTGTTACAAGTAACATAGTATTTTAAATGTGTATTTTTACTTGAATCAAATTAGGGCTGCGGCACCGGTAGAGAGCGCTCACCTCTGGTGCGTGGGGTCCTCGGTTCGATCCCAGCTCGTTTAAGACGTGATTAATAATTCAGTCACATCTATTGAAATATGCTTACTTCTTGATTGTACAAATTGGTCCTTAACAATGCGTTCGAAAACTTTTAAGTTTTAATCTGTTCTTGCGTTGATTCTTCTTAGTTTTTTTTTTATATGTAAGTAGAATTCGCAAAAGGTCTCATAAAAGTAAATTCCGCGTCATGCACTGGGTATCAAACGTAGGATTCCGTAATGATGTGACAGCGATCATTTCACGTCATGATCGTGGAAAAATATAGCATATTAAGTTTGAGTGAATAGGCATTTTGCCATCGGTAAAATAAAATAAGAAAATAACATCTGTATTCTCATTGCATCATAAAAGGAGTTTAAAAAAATTACGGTTTTTTATGAAAGGTCAGAAGGGCCGGATTTAGGCGCCCTAGACCCAAGACTTCCAGCGCTCCTGCCCCTCCACACTCACCATTTCCGTTCTTTTCCCCTTTCTACCCTCACATGATGACAAATGACTCCTCCGTCTTCTAGCCATTAATAACAATAACGAGATAATTATTTAACTCTGGTAATGTTGTTATTTACAAAATACGTTTCAGTAATATTATAACAATAAAATAATTTCATTAAATACAATGAGAAATTTTAATTAAATTACTGTAGGCTACTAGTTGAAAATATGTTAATTACACTGGACAAGAATGTAATACAAACTATTTTTCAATTTTATTATTTACAATATTGTTATTACATTTCGTTCACGGCTTTTATGCAGCCTTAAGAAGAATCCTATCTTCAACGATTTTTGGATTCTACTTTTTCTAACATTACAAATGGCACATTGCATTTTCATGATAGATTTACAATTTTAACAATTACAAACTCTAAAATTTCCTAAACACATTTGTAAAGTTTTTAGGGAAAAAAATCTAAAAAATCTAAAAATTAATAATTCCAATCACAATACAAAACACTAAAATTTCCTAAATACATTTATAAAGTATTCTAGAGGAAAAAAATTTAAAAAATAACAATTACAATACAAAACTTTAAAGTTTTCTAGATATATTTATAAATTTACAAAATAATAATAATAATACAAAACACAAAAAAATTAAAAATACATTTATAAAGTTTAAAAAGTCTGAAAATGACAATTACATTACTTAACTCAAAGCACACAAGACACTTATATCATAAAAGGACATACAAAAGCACTTTAAAGTGTATTAAAGGATGGTAAAGTCATCATATTTTCTTCTCGCTATTTAGGAAAAAAGAAACTTAGATTTACAGAATTGAATCGTGCTATGTACCGGTATCTGTTAGTCAGTATATCGGTCCACCCGCCACTACGTCGCCCCTAAGAACTAGCAAGTTCAATGTTGAAAAAAAATATCTAGGAATGGACAAAAGCGACACTACAAACTCATTAGCTACGTTGAATTTTAAACACCATCTCCGGGAATATTCATCTCGTGAAGATATAAAGTCAAGTTAGGGATGTTTCTTCTATCATGAAATACATGTTAAGATATTTTTAAAATATGTAAGGTCTTTAAATCCATCTCTGGATGAGACCAGGATAGGATATGGGAGGGTAGAGGCCAGTATCTTAGTTAAGGTACCATTCTTACATTTGTCTGGTGAAACTAAAGGGAAATGTCAGTCAGGACGATTGGCAGCAGGATTCGAACGAACGATCCGTTGCGGACCCGAAAATACACTTTAGTTTTCCTCATATACAAAAATTAACGTAAATTACTCCTTCATGCATACTTAACACAAAGTATCTCTTGCCCATTAGGAGAGGTATGACAGCGACGCCCCATATGAGACATAGACTTAAAAAAAAGTTTTTAGAGGCATACTTTTCTTATTCCTACTAAAAAGAAAAACAATAAATTTGTTTATGCATGACTAAAAAAAGGAAGTATGGGTCGCTCTTTCATATAC
>JAGDQP010020294.1:0-14191 GCA_022664845.1 Lepisma saccharinum | reverse complement strand
GAAAGTGTGAATTTCGTGTAACGTCGACTTTCCGAAAGTGTGAATTTTTGTAACGTCGACTTTCCGAACACGAGCACAAACCTCGGTAGTTTTGTGAACTTGGACATTGGGCCGCCGTCAGTAAGGTTGCAGGTTGGAATCCCGCCTAGGGCATGAATATGTGGATTTCAGGAGCATTGCAAAGATAGACTGAAGTAAATAGTTTCTAAAATGGCCCATACAAAGTAAAGTTTTTTTTTTATTTACGTAAACAGAACATAGATGCGTAAACATGTTCTGTTTATTTTATTTACGTAAACAGAACATATAGTGAAGATAGATGCATTACAGCCATAACCGTTCAGTTATCATTGTGGTAATTGGGGCTCTATTGGCGGGCTAAAACACTATTGGTTTTCTTCTGGACACAATTTACTGGAAATTGTGTTGAAAAATTCTCGATTGTTCAAGTCTTATTAAAAACTACAAAGAGCAATTGGTAATTAGAGACTAAACTTCATCAACAGGATAAGCTTCGGTGCATATGGAGTATTTTTCAGGTTTTTGCTGATATTGTTACTTCGAAAAGAAAGTAATACATAATGGAAAATATATTGTAGGGTTATCTCAGTTAATAAACAACAGTAAACCAGAAGACAAAGTCTGTACATTCTGCATCAGTGGGTATAACATGTAAAAATGAAAACAGATGTCATTGTGTTATCCTTAGAAAGATTTGGAAATGGTTTTAAGAAAACCCGCAGTGCGTCCTTTTGTCACTCTATGAATTCGTCGGTAAGCAAATCATATCAAACGTGAAGGTAAACACAGGTGCGCGATATAGATAGATCTTTCAGTTTTATTTTTATGAGGGTTATATTGTCCAGAATCATACACTATAGCAGCTAAGCTTTAAATTATCCGAATCCAGAATTTTAAATCACCTTGTTTTATTCTGGTGTAGATAATTGGGCTTAGTTGTAGGTTTGTTCCAGATTATGCGTTAAATTTTAGTACTTCATTTTGCGAGTGAATATATAAACGTCATTATATCTTATGGTGACGTACTGGGATTTTCCTATTATTATTATTATAAAAAACTGGCAGGGATAGAGCATTTAATTGAAAAATATGTTGTTGTTTTTGCTAATCAAAAAGAAATAAAAGTGATTAAAATACCTCTTGGAGCAAGTAAATGTTTATTTCCAGAAAGATACGTACACAATATAGCCAATTAAAACGTATCTCAATTTTTTATTCTTCCATTCTCTAAAATGTCCATTAAGTAAGATAAAATCAATGGAGCACTACAGAAGAAGACTGATCTATGTTCGTTTTATTAACTTAAGAAGGGGAACCAGACATAGGTTATTTGTCTACAACAGAAAGCAGTCAGATATAAATTAAATATATATAATCTTGTGAATTTTGAATTTGAATTTTATTTAAAGCCTTTAGGCAACTTTGGGTCAGGCTGAATGAATGATGATGAGAGAATTCGTGGATTGAAGGAACTGGGCGAAACCGGGAGAACCTCGAAAAACTCACGCACATGGTGTTTGTCCACCACATAGCCTACGTGAGACGAGCCGAGATAGAACAGATCCTACGCGCCACAAGTGAGCGCTCTACCAGTGAGCCACCGCGGCCCATATATCATCTTATGTATCATTAAAAACAGTGGACTGAGATCAATCAGTCTTCCTCTGTAGTGCCCAATTGTATGGCGGCAATGATACTATGGCTTATACCCGTTGTGCCCATTCAAGTTTCCGTATGATTCCAAATGCGTATTACGCTTACTTCTGACGAAAGCTGAGCCTGACACCAACTTATCCTTTATATATAGGGTCTTTGAGGGTACAATGCCGTCTGAGATCTACTGTTAATGATATTAAAGATAAAGCTGTAGAGTTCATTTTCTTACACTTTCGGAAGTCCATAGCGCCGAACCGAAGCATTTGTGCACCTTCGATGGTCTTCGTCCCCCCCCCCCCCCCCATTTTCATGTTAAGGATCTCGTGAGGTGTTGTATTGCAGTGTGTGTATGTAAAATATGGCCTTTGGGCATGTTCCGCTCAGGCCTAATTCACCCTTATTTTATATTATAAAACTCACGACAGTGACTTAAGTAGTAACGCTCCCTGCTTTGTTTCAAATAGGTGCCGGGTGCGATACCCGGTGGGGACAAATGGTTCGAAGACCACTTTTAACTGTAGGTCCTGTCCTCAGTACGTAGTCTTCATCAGATGGAAAGCAGTGGCAAACCACCATCGACTAATGTCCACCTGCCTACGGGTAAAATATCCATCGTCTCTTATATTGCGTAGACATATGCTTTGTGTTTGGACTGGGAACGTAGGAATTGCTTTGACAATAGAAAGGATGTCCGAACTAAGCAGTCCACATCAGACATGTTTAAGCTATTAATTGTAGGGAAGCAATATTTGAACAACCTTGCGCTTACCAGTTTTAACCTGTATTGATATGAGAAATTTGGGAGTAGGTTCTGACGTCACAATTGCTATTACTTAGTATTGAACTGTGAAATGGGATTGAAGGGAAAACTATCACAGTGACAAAAAGTAGAACTCCAGTAGATATCAGACTTTGAACTCCTTTAAACTACGTACAATCCAAACTGTAACGTGTTTGTATGGATTTTTTCCCCACCATTTCTTATGCGACAATCGGGTGGCTTTTCGTAAGGTCTAACAGACTAAAATTTCAGTTTTGGCTTAAAATAAACTGAGATTATTTCCGCGTAAACTCTTCAAATGTTTGCAACTATATTTAATAAATTTTCATGCTCAGTAATCCGCTATTAATTGTAACTTAGTCGTTTACACATTATTGAGCTGAGCGACCGAATTTTTTGGATTTGCTCGTATGGTTTTCGGCAATAGAAATTGGAGATCACGTGTTGGATGGGCACTGAGAAAAATATTAGAAATCTGAGGTCGCCCATATCCTTGTGTGTTTGATTTTGACTTGTAGGTATGAGTAAATTGTTTTAGACTATAGAAATCGGAGATGATAATGTTGATGTACACTGAAAAAGATGTATAACTGCGGGAACTATAATTTATAGTTCACACATTTGACACGTAAGATCTCCGAGATAGTGATAGTCAGATGCCAGATTTGACATATTGATCAAAACTCATGGTTTTAGACTATAAAAATGTGAGATCACGTATTGTGTGTACACTTAGAAATATATTAGAAATCTGAGATCGACCATGTCCTTGAGTTTTTATTTTTCAACTGGAAACCTGTTTATAGCTCAAATTGCCTCGCAGAACATTCCAAGGCAAACGTGATGTCGCTGTACCACGTTTCAACCACCAACTTTTCGAAGTTTCCGCTCAGTTAATTTCCAGCAATTCTGAAAGCTTTCCTTGTTGTTTAACGTAGAAACAACAGTGTAACGCGTGGGCGATAAGTTGCTTCACTTTAAGCGTCAATATAAGAAGTTAGTGTAGCATTACAGAGAAACAGGAGAATTTACTGTAGTCAGAACATTGAAAGTTTATTGTGATTTATGTTGTGATACCTAATAACAACATGATTTTAAATTCGAAGATTTTCGTGAGTAGTATATGCAACACTACGGACAGACAGTTTTTCTGCTTCGTATAAGTAACCACACATAGTAGTGAATATGCTAACTTCAGAATAGTACTGCGTAGTCGAAAGTGGTTCGAATACCTCCCATGTGAGCCATCCGGATTGGAGTTTTTTATGATGCGTTCTCCATTCACACGAAGTGAATACAAGGAAGGTCTTGATGGTCATTCCCCAGAAGATGTGGCCATGTCATCCCTTATACTTCATATAAGCTTGGAGCATAAATGCTAGTCAAGTCTATGAAATTTAAACCTTTATTTTTCACTATTCATTATTAACTGTTTTATATAGTTACTGAATCCCGTGGTTGTAGTAATAGTGTTAGTGATTTTAAAGTACTGAATTTTTGGCTTAGAAAGTAAAGCATTTGTAAACACCCATGATTTTCTAACTAATAATCTGGGTACAGGGCTGAAAATAATGTTGTTTTTATTTTATATTAGCTGATTTGCCCGCCCGTTGTGCCGGGTTAAAAAAAATTCGTTGGCAACAGTCATCGGGACTGTCACCAATCAGCTTTGTTTGGGGGTGTTACATAAGATAGCCGTTGTTAATGAATTGATAGCCATGCTAAATGTGACCACTTGGAGGTAGTCAACCCGTCGAACAACATTGCAGTGTGGGTTGCCGCGTGCTTTGCTTTGAAATTGTCCATTATTTACTATCGCCATTCGAATTCAATGGATAATTAGATGGTCGATTATCTCTGAAGATAATTTTAGAATCAAAGTGATATGATAACGTCCCAGTCCGATCCAGTGTCTGATCATGTGCGAATAATCATTCCAATCGGTCAAGTACTTTCTGCGTGATGCTCACGCACACACATAGTCACTATCAATTTTATATAGTGAGATGAACTTGTTTTTGTTTGTTTGTTTAATCTTTTATTTAGAGGAGTTTGTGTGTTACTGGTGAATCCAAAACTTGTGGAAATACATTACTTAACTGTTCACAAGCTTCAAAATTCCGTTGTTAGAATGAACCAGAAGATTCAAACAAAGTTTGACCCATTCTTTTAGCATATAGAAGTTAGTGTTAGAGTCAATAAGCTTTGCAATCTGCAAAATCAGTATTTTCGTAATAACTATAAGCAAAATAGAAAAAAAAACAGGGAAAGAGACTACTGGTTACATAGTACATCCATAATTTTTATGGAGGTGGGGTAAATGTATCAGTGAAGCAATTCAGTTTGTTTTTATGGTGGATGTTTGAAGTTCTTTCAGTACACCAGATATTACGCGTACAGGATTCATTCTTTCTAGTGGTGGTCTGCGTGGAAGAACAATTTCCTAGCGGAAGGCTGTTTTTATTAAATCAGTTGTTTGAAGCAACCTGAGCATCCCCAACCGTTTCACCAAGAAAGCTTTTTTTTTTTTTAATTGAATTTAGATTTACTGGAAATCATGAGCCGACCATGTTGATATTACTTCCACGTATTTCGTTTGGATGGTTGAAGACATGCTTTAAAATTTTAAATTGTTTATTAAAATTAGTCATGTTGTGGAGCTGTGAAAGTTTTGAAAGAGAACTTGAGTATATAGTCTAACAGCGTTTGTAAAGTTTTGTCGTATTAAACAGATTATATAACGAGACAAGTTGAAAATAAAAATAAGATAGATTGGAGAAAATGAATTCGTCTCAATGGTTAGGGCGCTTGAATCATTGGTTCAAACCCTGCTAGTGTCATGGTTTTCTCTGGATTCTACAGTTTCTTCCCACTTTCTTCATTCCATCAATCATCCATCCGGCCTAAGTGAAAGTTGTCTAAAGTCCTTAAGGACGTAAAATTAAAAGTGGAGATAAATAAATAAAATCAAAAGATAAAACTGATGAAAGAGTGAAGTAGAGTTAACTGGATGGGTGCGGAGTAGAAGACACTAGCTTTTATAGGACACTTTCAAGTTCTCGAATAAAAGCAATAATTTAGAAACTTATTGTATTTAATGTACTTTGCAAGTAGAAGCTTACATTCTAAATTTTTATTTCTGTCGTCTTCGGTTTGTTTACGTAGATGTAAATGAGAGATCAAACAAAGAACCTTAGCTCACAATTCTTTATTTTTAATCAAGATGATAGATACATTAAAAATAGTTGCAAAGTGTAGCACGTACTCCTGTTTTGTATGTCCTGTAAAATTTTGTTTACGTAAGCAGTTATCTGTAGCAGTAGCTAACAATGGAGATAAGAATGTTCGTACAAAGTTATTGAATTAAAATTTTGCCCTCGTTATAAACGTACTAATATAAGTGTTTTTTTTTTTTTTTTAAATTTCGTTGTGAAAATTGAAAGATGGACATAAGAAGAGAACCAGTAAATAATACTTATTTAGTAAGTTTAATCTGTACATTGGGAAAGCGTTGAGACAACAGTGTAGCTCTCGCAGAATTATAGAGACGGTAACACTGCTCTAATAGTTGGTTGTCAAGCTCTCAAGGATACAAAATTCCCGTAGCATAACCCGTCGTATTCGCACCATTTAATCAATTTCAAGATTGTGGAGTTCAATGAGCGGATCGAAGTCTTGGCAAAACCTCGCCTCGAAAGTATCCTTTCAGTTCAGACCAGGAACCTGTTCTCGCCATGCCCGTTGTCCATCTCCACGGGTATAACAACTGCAAGAAAGTTGAAAATATTTTACGAAGCTCAAGTTAGAATTTAGTTTTCACTCCTGTAAAATATATCTAGTAAGTGGGTTAGTAGCGTAACACAGTATGTAGATCGATTGTGCGTTGTGTAGGAGACAATACATGTGTTACTGTTCACAGTGCGTTCTTGATTTTTTGTTTTATTTTTTGGCAGAGAAAGTGAACATTAAAACATCAGTTTTTAAAGAGCAGTACAGTATTATATACGAGTAATTTTTTCGATGATTGTTTCGTCCATTGTATTGTATTATGCTACCTTCGAATCCTATTATATTATGCTGTTTTCAAGGAAGCATACTCGTATGAAATAAAATTAACTTCAAGAAACTACTAAATAGTACAACATAATGAATACAATGTCAAAAAGTATGCTAAATATCTTCTTTTTTCAAGCCGGCGCAATTATTAGGAGAGTTTGTACTAATTCAGTCGCTATTTCAATTAGGGTGTAAGATATTTCGAATTATTGAGTATTGTTTATGGTTTACTTTTGGATCACTTTTTGAAGACCGCTCACTTCTCTTTTAAAAAAATAATTTAGTTTCTTTTTTTTTCTTTTTTTTACATGCAATACGTTTTGTTTCGGAAGATTTTTTTTTGAAAAGTTAATTTTGTTCTATACTGGCTGTCTGTGCATTTTTTTAAAAAAATATGGTATTATTTCACAGAAGATGAGGAAGTGCTGGAAATAGTAAGCGAGATTTGAACAATTCTAGAAACATAAAGAAGCGAAAAAGAAACTTGGCGAGATTATACCACGGGATGCAATTGAATGTATGACTGAGTGGAAAGTGAAGGGGGCGAGTCTTTAACTCGCGGACAATTTTAGGGAAGAAAATCGTATACCGAGACCAAAAGGAAAGCATAAGTTCGGGAAATTCGAGAGAGCTTAACGTACTTTGAAGAACCTCCCCCTCTCGGCAGAACGCTAATGATGCCCGTTCTAAAATTCAACCTACACAACGGAGGTGTAGTGTCGGTTGCATAAGAGAATAGGATACCTGGGAGCTCATCACAATCTGTGAAATGTATCTGTTACACCATAAAAGTAGGTTTTATCGTTTTTGTATATCTTTTCAGTATCTTTCTCAATTGGACCATCAAGGATAAGCTTCTACAGTACGCAAGAATTTAATCAAAATCAGTACCTCCATACCAGATTTATGCTGGGATAAACATAAGATACATATAAATCATATTGAGAATCACCTCCTTATCTCTGTGTCTGAGAGGTAAAACCGCGTAAGTCCAATTTTGGCCGAAACATGGTAGAATCAGTTTTGTACAGCAATCGGAAAGTTTCAAAATAATGTAAATAAGTAAGTTTATTTTGTAGTTTGTTCATTAAATTTGTTGTGAAAAAGGAAGTTTTTTTTATCTCTGGAAAACTATTATTTGTGACTTCGCGCTTCTAACTCTCAAGTAAAGATATAAAGTCTGATATAAAGGAAGTAGAGATCACACTGATACTACCATCCGGATTTGTGACTTCGTTTTTTTCCTCCTACTTGAACGACGTAAATCTTCATTAAAAAATACGGTAATATGACCCAGAACGTTATGTTGAATTAACCTTAATATTAGAGAGATCTTCAGATATAAAAGTAAAGAGCCTACCTGCTTACGTAGTCAATAACGCGTTTGCTTCATAATCCAAAGGTACATTTTAATACTGGTGTCAGTCTGCTTTTTGAAGTTACTCTTTTATAGCATTTACTCAACGTATTTCTAATATACTTTATTATATTCTAATACTCATTAGTTCTTTTATTTGCGTCGTGAATATCGTTAGGTCCACGAACCTACTGGGAATTTAAATACGTTGTCCAGACCATTAAATCACCGCCTCCAGCTTGTCGAACACCGATGGCGCATTCAGGGCCAAACGCTTCATGTTTACGCCGTATGCAAGCAAGGCCACATTTTGTAAGGATTTGGACAACTGTCATAGTTTTGAACAATTTTATATATTTTCGTGTGCCACATACAAAGTGACGAAACAAGAAAATTTTATTAGGATATGAAATGGTAGAAGAGTTTACTGTAAAATTGTGTGTGTGTGTGTGGGGGGGGGGGGGAATATCACATGAAAAACTCGTGGGGTATGGTTAGTCTGTGAGTGGATGCGTAATAAACGTTTTGTTCTTTAGATAACGTATATCCTGCCAAAACGAGAAAAACTATAGTGAAATGACTTGAGTAACTATAACTTTTATGATGCGTCTTTTCGTAGTGATTATGGTCTCATGTTTTCGAAATTCTTTCGCTAAAATGGAATCCGTTCCGAAACTTGCGTGGACGGATGTAGCATGACAAATCACTTTTTATTCCCGGTTGATAAACGTATGTGCGGAGTTGGAAGTTGCCGATCTGAAAGAACTAACTCATGTATCCAAATGTGGAAAAGTATAAAAATATAGAGAATAATGTTAGCAGTGTGAAAGTTCCGTGATACATAAGAAATCTGCCCAGAAGCAAGCTGTATTCTACAGTCCGTAGCATGCACAATGTTAAGATTCTCATGGTGTAGAATCTTTTCTCGCGTCGTCCATGAAACTTCCTACAAACAAAAAAAAAAAAAAATCTTCGATGTGCTCAGGTAGACAGAAACAAACCAGCGAGCACTGTCACGTGATCGTGACGTATACAAGGGATTGCCAAGTCGCTCGGTGGCTCAGTTGTGTATTCCTCTTGTTGCGTTTCCGTGAAAAGAGAACGACGAGAAATCCGTGGACTGGCAGCGAAGACCAGATTGTGGAAATGACGAAAAATTTTCCAGATTTGAAATTACGTAAACATCTATGTAGGTGTTTTTATTAGAAAACTACGAGATAATCCGTTTGAAAAATTTATCATTCCTTCTAATGGAAAAGTCGCTTAATAGAAATAGTTTGAAACCCTTTCTTATTCTCGGTAGCCTACAAAGGGTTCTGGATTATTTCTCTTAAAGGAGCGAATTGCAGTCTCATCCTCTTTTGCGTTATAATTAAATGTGAACTTCATCTTTTAAGATATGGAGAGCTTCTTCATTCGTTAAAATAGAAGAATGTGTTCCATCAGCAGAGTTAGTTTGGGGTGTGTGTTGAATATTTCTGTGAAAACAATAGATTTTGATCTCTTCATAGCTTAAGTCGTTGACTACACATGAACATTGCGGCGGATCGCTACAACTGAATGTCTTGTAAGTATGGCTGTACAGATGTCCTTCTTCGTCCGTTCTCTTACGCATAGCGCATATCCGTATTTTGGGTTGTAGGAGAGAGAAGAAAAGTATTATGTGGTTAATTGTCGCCTAAGGCAAGATTCCATCGCCTTTGCAGACAGTAACCAGTGGCGGTGAAGTGTGATCGCTCTTCTGTCCCCTTTTATTTAATGCAACCGTTCATTTTGTTGGAGAGAGATGGATAAAACATGGCTGAACTGGCTGGTTACGCAGCAGCTTTGCTGGAATAAAATATGTATTTTGAAAATTTAGTGGATTTAGTAAATGAGAATCGCATACGTATCTCTGATGAAGGTGTGGTATTATTTTTTCGCTTTTTGTCGTGTACGTGAGAAAGCTATGACGAGCAAGTCTTGCAGAACGGAGAAATAGAAATGCATATGCAAATAATAACAGCGTAGCAACAAAATATAAAAATAGTACTTTAGAAGACACGTTATAAATAAAATTGATAATGCATGTCCTTGTTGTCCCTCCGAAATCCCTCGGCACCATAGTTTTTATATTTAACTCCATTCGTTTTTTTTTTTTTTTTCATTAAACGAAAGTCATAGTCATATGAAAGTAAAATTGTGTTTAATAATGAATTTTTGCTGTTTTTTCTCTTCACAATTAACAATAGTTAGTTTTGGGATACATATTGATGTGTGAATTATAAATCATGTTCTTGTGGAGGTGGTCTTAAATTTTTAGTTGGTACTGCGTACACGTCCGCCCTTATAATGTAATAGTCTCAGCAGGCCTTCAGCTTGGAAATGCATTGTTCAAATGCCCTGTTTAGTAAGTGTAACATGCTAGAACAAGTAATTTGCAAGTGTAAAACTTGTAGAATTGGAAGGGTTTTGTCTTTCGGAAATGAACTAACAACTCATCTATACAAGCTGGAAAGCAAAGTCTGTTCCCCGGGAAGTAAGTGATTATAATGAAGGAAATGCAGGAGCGAGATTGGGAAATCCTTCCCTCGTATCCTAACGAGTATGCAACACATTTAGTGTAAGGATATGTTTGGTTGCATATACCACAGGCAATGACAGTTCTGAAACTCAAGGATAGATTTATTAATCCACTATTATACTTGTATATCTACATCGATATCAGTGACTTACTTATGCATATATTTTTGGATTGATCTGTTCGTCATTTCAATGGCACAGTCATACTTGAACGTAACGTATTGTAATACATTTTAGATTGGTTTCTGTATCCTGTTTATAATCATTTATTGATAGTTGCTAACTACGTTTACCATTTAGCAGAGTGTGCCCAATTACAACTTTGTGAGCATAATATTTTTTAGAAAAATGCTTTGTGTTGTGAACTGAACTTAGTTTGAAAGTGTGATACTCTGCTTTTCTCTCGCTGTAGTGTACCTGACATATTTCTATTATTAACTAACTACTATTAATAGTTACAATATCATTATTATTAACTTTTATAACATCCATATTATTAGCTAACTTTGTGTCTTACTGAACTCGCAAGTTCATCGCCGAAGAAACAAACGTTCACCATAGAATTGTATACTAGGCAAGTTCAAGCCAGTTTTCATCACGAACACGTACTTCTCGAAGATCTCTTCATACAACATCGGGTGAGTTGTACAGTCCGTGAAGTTCATTATGCAGTCTCCTCCATTATCCGGTCATGTCGTCCCGTTTCAACTCGTATATTTTCAAACACACGCAATTTATGTTCAACTACTAGGGTCGTGCTCAAACTTTCGCAACCGTAAAATATTACTGGCAGAATAACTGTATGTTTTTAATTTCAACTTCGTTGATATTATACGCGAAGTTAGGAGTTTCTGAACTGAATAGAAGCATGCGTTGCCCGATACTAAGCGACTTTTTATTTTTTCCGTGACTTCGTTTTTGATTTTTACAAAGTATTTAAATTTTTTACTTTCTCTATGATCTAATTCGAAACTGTTACGTCCCTATTCCTTCATCCTCTGTGTTTCGGCTGATCATGTATTTTGTTTTCCTTACGTTCACCGGTAGACATCTCTCATCGCACGCTTCTACTAAGACATCTGTGTTACTTTGTAGTGCATTATCATCATCCCCTATTAAATCGACATCATCCGCGTATACGAACAGTTGGTTCAAGCTATTCATTGTTGTTCCCTTTTTTTGTATTTTCTGAATCACATATTGTAATGCAAACTTAAACAGTAGTGGTGACAAGGTATCACCTTGTTTCAATCCGTTGCGAACCTCGAAACCATCTGCCATATTATTATCTATAACCTATGTATTCTGCTTATGGGGTTGCTAAGAGACATCTAGCTGAACCATCTCTTTCGGAATTCCAAATCATACCAGGATACTATATATCTTTTACCTTTTGATAGAATCGTATGCTTTCTTAACATCAACAAACAGCTGGGAAACCGTCGCATTGTATTTTTATATCTTCTTTAATATTTGTCTCAAGGGGAAAATCTGGTACATTAAGAAGTTTGTGGAATACATATTTTAAAAATTCATGCCAAAACAAAATATTTAGTCTTGCTACTAATTGTTAGGGAATTCTATGAAATAGTTTGTTTTTTTCTCTTTCAAGAACATGAATTTGACAGAAATCTCCGCGACTTTTTCTTTCTTTGGTATTTTAAAAAAGAATTGGTATATGTGCTTGCGTTCTTTTTGCACAACTCTTAAACAAAATAAAAATTAAGGAACCTCCCTTAGCAATGAAATACTGAGGTCAAAGTGAAACTGATCCAGCCATAAGAAACTAATATTACAACATTGAGTGTATCATGCTGCTGTTTTATTTTTGAAATTTAGTAAGTGATAATGTTCGTGCAAGCTCCATGGTTTTGTGGAGATTGTTGCTTCCTGATGATCAATGCTGGGAAAGTAGCACAGATTTTATTCTTCTTCACGATGGCCATTGCGACTGAGGCCTTCCTTAGTTTTCTTCAGTTACCATGGTCGTTACCAGGAGATGGGTACTGAATTAAGACCATGGTTGTTATCTTTCCTTTCTTTAACGAGAGTCATTGACTTCCAGAAAAAGACAGATTGCCTAAGGTCCAAAGTCGAACTGGTATGTAGAGCTTTAACTCTTGAAATTGAAATTTTTAAGGTGGGGATTTGAATTCGTATTTGTAAACAGATGAGCCACCTCCTTAGGCTGCTGTTACCGCCCATAAAATTCATTTTTACCTCCTTAGGTGTGTGTTATTACGTATTTGTTGCGTACAATAACCGAAATAGTAATTTTCGCGTAAAACATTCCCCAAGGGTGTGGACAAACAGTCAAAAAGGCGAAACTACAGATACTTTGTGCTTGGGAGTTACCTGCTACAAGAAAAATTTCTGCCTAGGTTGTGTGTGTGTGTTTTTTTTTTGCGAAGTTCAGGGCGTGACGTCATTGAAGAAATGGACGCTGTTGGAAGCAGGGCCGGTAGGCGGAGTGAATATAAGAAAACAGGTGTAGTTAGGACAACCTGTACGTTTTGCCGTGTGGGGTGTATGGAGATATCATAGTATGCATTAATAAATCATTTTACATTTATAAACATACCAAGGGAAAGACCAACTTTTGCTAGATTTGAAGGTTACTGATAGATTTTCAGGTTCAGAATGCTTTGTTTGTGGGGAAAAGGTAATCATTTACAAAAGTAAATTCTATCCATTGTGAAATTAGGGAGTTTCTTTTGACACAACATTATTTAGCACTTATTTGGGAAATGACAAATTGTAGAGTCAAGACGCTAAAGTTAATACATTGTTACATCTATAGTCTAATAAAAATTAGATGCATAATCAATTTGTTGTAATATGTAACAATGCATCATGAAAAGACTCCCTTGACATAGCATCAAAAAACAATGTATTTTAAAATTAAATGATCAAGAACACACTGGGTCGAAAACAAACTTGTTTTCGTTAACATCGGCAGTGAAGACGATAACATCTCAGGATATAAAAGCCAGCTGGACGAAGCCTCACTCAATCACTTCTCTCGCCTTTCTCACTACTACTACTTGGCATCAAGAACCTGTGATTGGAATTGGAAGCCAGGGGAACCTCTTGGTGAAGGAAGAACCAAATTTTGTAAGTCTGTCTATGTCAAAATCTGCAAGTAATTCCTAAATTTCACAAACCTAATGTAAATAACTTGAGAGCTAGAATCAAGGTATTCTAAGCTGAGGACGGTCTCTCGTTGTAACATTCAATCTTTGTAACTCTTTGAGTAATTTCTATATCTGTACAATAACACTATACTACCTTGTCTTAACTTTAAACAAATTATTATGTCAATAAAATCATTATTCATTAGTCATTGTCATCTAAAAACACTTTGTTTCATTATCTTAAAGCTAGTAATTAGTACCTATCCCTAAGCCTTCCTATCAATCCCCCAACTTGACAATATTATACACTGGTGTAGCGTGCGTCGGTGACTTCAACAACTATGGGAAAAAGAGTGGAAGCCCCCGTAAACTGGAAAGAACGGAAGTACACTCGCTGTGATAACTCCACCCCTGATAAGAGTGATAAGTCTCCCACGTACGTAATTATGAATTACAATTTTGTACGCCAGGTGGTACAAACAGTGTCATTTATGCAGAAATGAAGACTTTGGCTACTCAGAGTAAAGCTATGCTTTTCACATTCATTTAAATATTGCTTTGTGTGTGTGTGATTAAGGTAGGAGCGAATACATATAAAGTAATATATACATAAATGTTTAGTTT
>JAGDQP010020293.1:12154-33511 GCA_022664845.1 Lepisma saccharinum | reverse complement strand
CACACTAATTGATGAAATGTAACCATAATTGTTAAGTATAGGGCTCATCTGTTTCTCATTACAATATGTGATTGCCCCTAGCCCAAGAGAATTCCACTCATATGTTCCCATTGTTGACAACATGGTGTGGTGTGCAATGCACTTCATCTTCATACTTTCATCTCATCATCGCCTGTTCTCGTAAAATATGGTTATAAGTACTTATATAACATTCCTGAATTAAAGGTGAAATAAATAAAAGATAAATAAAATAATTTAACCTCTCCTAGACCAACTGCCTCTATACTGACATCTTAATATCCTTCAAATCCCTTCCTTATGGTAAGGGCGTAATCCATGGATGGGTGCTAGTCACCGTGAAAAGAACCCGCAACTGTGAGAGTTAAAGTATTTTCCGTATTAAGGATTAAATTAACTAAAATAACATTTTTACCTTAAACTTTAATTTTTTGCTTGCGAGCATTGCCAGAATACAACATTCTGGAACAATTGCTACTTAAGCCAAGCGTTGTCCCGTCCAGCGTAGCACGTAAATCCTGGGTCATAATGGGCATCTTGGTTCTCGGTATTATTTATTTTATGTCCAAATTTTATAGACCGCAGTTTTACTCACGACCGTGCAAATAGAGGAAGATTACTGCAAGTTTAAACGAAGCTAATTATAAGCGGTTGGACGACAAGCTTAGGAGAAGCTGGTTTTTTGTTGCTGAAGTAGCAGAAATTATTCTGTATTCCATAACTCGACTGAAGGAAGATTCCCCTCTAATTACCATAACATATTTTATTTAAAAAATCAACAACAACCGTGACTATTCTTGTATATACAAATTTCTGTGACAAGCACAGAGGAAATACTAGAGTTACAGTGGAAATTTCTTCTTTGTTTACATGAGCCTACAGTTCATACTGCGCCCAGAAAAAAAGTAATTTTATTAAACGTTTGTATCAGTGAGATGCTTTATTTCCTGTATTATAATGATTTATAAAATATGGAAAGCCAGTACTGTCCTTTCATGTTTCATCAATTGAAAATTAACTTCTGAGTTATTGGAAAACAAATTTGTAGATGTGTTTCCACTCGTATAGAAATAGGGACTCCTATGGTAAGGCCTGTCCAGGTCGTCCAAGCACAACGCCACGAACTTACCCATTAATTAATCCGATAGAAAATTCCCATAGCCATACTAACTTGCCTTCCATAATCAAATTTATTTTGTACATATTTTAAAGTAGACACCATGAGGCCTTTTTTTCTGCTTGGAGTGTGTCTAGATAGTATTATATTAGTACACATTACTGTCTCAAATGTTATTGTTCCTATGAAAGTTATTTTCTCGGTTGTTGAAAGGTTTCATTTCCTGTTACTATCACGAATATACATGTGTTTGTTGCCATTAAAGTTTTCATGTTTCTATCGGAAATACATAAGATTGCAACACAAAGCGTTTTGTAGCAACAACACAGAATTGTTGTTTTTAAAATCCTCTAAAGTACTAAACTGGGCAATAGGCTGCATTGAAATTTCTAACAACGTCAGTAACGCCTGCAGATTTGACTTCGTTTCTGAAACCGCTCAGAAATATCCTTTTTGTTTCCAAAAATATTTAGAAATAAGGATAATTATGAATTTGTCTGCTATTATTCACTTTCATTGCGTTACTATTTAGTTATGATTCAGCTAAAAGTATTCCGATTCTTAAATGTGTTTAGTCTAAAATATTCTCTAGCGTATATTTACAATAATCAATGAAGCTGAAAATATTGTATACGTTTTCGATGTCGAATAGGTATCTCATTTTTGTCAGTAGAGTTACCAGTGACTTGCATGCTACAAATCACCTGGTTTGCCTTTTCCAGAAAACTTCTAAAAATTAACAGTGTATAAAGTAGAGCAACGAAAATGTTTCTGATACCAACACAAAGCTTATTCGTAGTAATATAATGCTTCTCATAATAACAAAAAAAAATGTATTTCCGGTAGCAACCAAAATGCTAGGAAAAGATTGCATTGTTTTGTTTGTAACACACATTATTTGTAACGAAAGTATATTTGTTTTCATAGTAACGAAGACATATCTTACAGCAATGAAAATACGTGCTTTCAAAGGTAATGATAACACTGTAATATAGAAGTGACTAACGAGTTCTCATATCAATCAAAACATTTTGTTATAGAAACAAAAGTACATGCCTCGAAGATACTGTCAGTCTACGAGGAGAGTTTTGACTTAGGATCGACAGCCACGCTTTGTGCAGTACCATTGTTACAAAATCGAACAGTATCATTATAATTAAAATTGTAAAATAAAAAAACAAAACATAAAAGAAACAAAATACAAACATAACTATCCGTTAATAATAGTGGTGACTATTACATCTCTTAGTTTCCTAATAGTTACTGATATCTTTTTCCAAGTAATTATTACTTTTCTCTTCGGTCGTTTATGATGTGTATATCCTTGTTCTTTATCCCAATCTAGAGATTTCTAAGCGATGTTAAGCATAAAAAAAAGATTGAACATTTTTACTTGGTATTTCCTACATATTCTGTGGCGAGGTATATATTATAGCTACACTTCAAATCTTTTTGTGTTGCTGAATTAGAAATATTTTAGACCATGCCATAACTTGGCACATTGAAGGAAGCAAAGAATGGACTCGGAATTTTATGGTTTGTCATATTATTCTAGCCTGATTAATGGGTAAAATAAACACTTTATTTTTCGAATACTGTGAATACGATTATTGGTCATATAAATACTTATTTGCATATTACCTTTGGATTTATTTCAACCAAAACTTGGTATTAAACCATATTTTCGTATTATTAGGCTTGTTTCGTAGATAATACCAGACATTCTTTTACATTGAATAATAACGCTAGTGGCTGTAATTAAAAGACATTTTTCCCCCTTGCACTTTTCCTTCCAAACATATTACGTTTTGTCAAAGCAGAGGAAGAGATTTACCAGGAGTATGCTGTAAAGCAAAGCATGATGATGGAAGGTAGTTTACCTGATTTAATGCTTTGACAACGAAGGAATTGTTATGTTCTCCCTTTTCTCTATATTCAATTCTTTAAGTATTGCTATGGGGCCTTAATTGCTGACTGGATTATTTCACCCTTCCACGTCCTCGCCAGCCTCTAGTTATCTATGAGCTTTCAGAGTTAGTTATTTGTACTCAGCTATAAGTTATTTAAAATTTTTAATGTAAACTGAAAGCAAACGACATTAAAATCCCTACTTGCCAGCTTTTACATACATTTTTGTTTTGCTATTTAATAAACAATCATATTTTGGTAATTTCTAGAGCAAAAATGCATTGGTATTCCTAGTGTTTGGTCACTATGAACACACGTGAAAAGGGATCAAATCCAAGAATTCAGTAATATTGAAGGCTTGTCTCGTACTGATATGTGATCTAGATCTTTGATTTAAATTAAAATATTGTGATACCACAAATAATCTTATCTCTTGTATAATGTTTGTCAATGAATAGGAGAATTCAAGAACTTTGTTTCGAGTTATATTGCTTGGAAATACAAAAATCGAGAAATCAGTCATAGAATTCAGAATACACATTGATTCACATTCCCTAGCCACAGTACAACCCACAATACCCTGAAGTATAGCCTTATTGCATAACGATAAGGCGAACAGTAACACTAATTTAAGGAAGACAATTTTTTACAACGTAATTTTACGAGGTTCAAACGATAGGTATTTATAAAAGCAATGCTCAGTTGGTAGAGCACTCACCTCTGGTGCTAGGGGTCGTCGGATCGATCCCTGCTCATGCTATGTGGGCTTTGTGGTGGACAAACACCTGTGCGTGGGTTTTCTCAGGGTTCTCCCGTTTCCTCCCACTTTCTTCATTCCACCAATTCATTCGATCATCATCCATACTGTGTGAGCCAAAGTTGTCTACAGGCCTTAAAATAAAATTCAAAATTCAATTCTTAAGTCAGAATTATTGACTACGTTTTAATTAAACACAATTGTACTAAACTGAAGGTTAAACTGTGGTAATATATAAATTACGTTCTTATTAAAAGCTAAATAAAGTTTTCAAATCACTGTTGAATCTCGCTTTGTCACTAATGTAAAATACTCTTTCTATAAAGGTAATAAATGTTGTTCAATCAATTTATACGGTCGACGTCCATGCCCTTTGGTTTTATTTTATGAGTACGTTTCACAAATATACCGATATAAATAAAATGATGTCGTTCATCGTATCAATAATTGTTTTTTAGGAAGAATCTACACTAAAAGTGCAGTAGGGGCATTTCATGGTAATATAACACACTAAAATAGTTTAAGATCCAATGATTCCATAAAATTCGAAGTACAAAAGAACAGGTTTAAGGGAATAAATAGACTTGTGAAATCGTATCTATCTAGTATATCTTAAAGCCTAAAAAAATCCAATAAAATCTATTCCCAAAGAAAGATTGATTGTTTTGAATGTGCACATATACGGAAAAGAAATGTGTTGTTGATTTCGCTTTATAATGTAGGAAGGTGACTTTGTCAACATTTCCTACCCCGTTTTGTTTGTATTGAGCTTGCCTATATATATATATATTTGTAATAGATTTTACTACGATTTAAATAATGAACCAGGAAAGTTTATTCCAGTTTTATTACTTCTCCCTAGGGACCATCAAATTCTAATCTGAGTTAAACTTTGGCTGTTTGATTTCAACATCTTTTACTTCATTTTCAAGCCTGACCACAGCTCTCCGTCTCTCTACTATATTTTCTTGAAGAAGTGTTGAGCAAACATCTAGCTAACCATCTAAACCTTAATACATTTAAGAAGTCGTATTTCGTTATCCTTTAACATATGTATAAACTGTATGTATTTTTCCTTTGTTCAGTCAATTTGTAAGAAACTTTGGCACGTGGTTTCAGAAGCATGGAAGTAAACTGATTACTTCACTTTTTGTCATAGGTATAAATTATGAGATGCCAATACATCTTCGCTCCTGATATGACCAATTATTCCAGCATGATATCTTGGTACTAGGCTGAAATTGTGCACACGAAATCGAAAACAAAATGCACGAATTATTAACAGCTTCTGAAAGATATTTGGATAGTCATTATAGCAGATATAGAATTTTGTGTTTTGGAATTTGATAAGCCGTTTAGCATGGAAACAAATCCATGAGAGCTTTAGGTAGCCTCCAAAACATATTTCAGTAAAGAAGAATTGCAAACAATATTCCGCTAGATGCTGATGAACTGGCTAGAGCATAAGAAACCAATACAGTGTGAATAAAACAGTCTCTTGCAAATAGACACCTTCGGTTTTTACCTCAAGATAACAGAACGAACTGAAACAAATAAGCAAAGCCTTGTGCCAATCTACCAATCCCATCTCCGGATAGATGGTACCAAACATTCCTAAAATATTGTATCGTTACTATTTAAACAACAGTTAACACATCCCAGAAAATACTGTGCGATCCTTGTTTTTCTTGTAATAATTTAACTTGAGGCGAATGCTTACGAGTGATATCGTACGAGTCACTGTATCGTGTAAAGTCGGCTTAAGTGACATGTACTGGTTAGTGCAAAATAAATTTATTAGAGAGGTAAGCAGATTACTCGAGCATAATTTAACATAAGCGTGTATTATTTTCTTTAGAATATCAGGAATATAGGAAACAAAAGATGATGTGTTAATTTGTCCGTCTTTTTTTTTCTGTAAAGCCAACAAAGTAGTATAGGTTCATGAACGGCACATTCGTGGTTTGGCCTAAGAATTCAGAAACTCCATGTAAATTCCTAAATCTTTTAGATATTTTATTTTTTACATTGTGAAAGCATAACAGAAATTACCTTTCTTTGACATATTAGTGTACAAGAAGTCAAACGGTCAATTAGGACATAGCATGCATATGAAACAGAAGTATACCGATCGTTATCTTAAGTTCTTATCACCACCCAGCACACAAGAACTCATTTTTGTTCTCAATATAAATTTATATAGTCTTCCATGTATAAAATGTGATAACCAATATCGCAGACAAGAAAGAGTTCACTTAACAAATTTACGAGCCAACAAGTCAGGACAGCGTGAACTAAAATACGAAAACCGCATCACTTTGCAGAAGAGAAACCTCAACATAAATAAGATAAGATAAAATGAATTTTATGGGCGGTATCAGCACTTTGGCTTACGCCCGTTCCGACCTCAACACAGAGAACAGACAAATAGAAAGGTAGCAAGGAAATGGTAGCTTTCATTTCCCACAGTAGCAGAGCATCAAACAGAATACATAAAAGTTATTGTAAAAGTATTACATCACAACAAATACAATGCTTCCCGAAGAATAGTTTAATTCCATCACCAAAGACTCTTTTCGTGATGGAATCTCCACTGCACAAAAAGCAACATGTGGATTAACGGAGTATCAAGTGACCCATAGTTATGCCATATCAGAATAGAATGCCATGAACACGAACGCTAGCTTCGTATCAAACAAACAAAAATCATATCCAAGAATTAATCAAAATCAGTACACTACATAGGTTTTGGTTCCCTCCAGGTTCTACCAACTATACAGATTCTCAGAGCCCTTAACCCGGGATTACTAGCGCTGTTCATTGTATATGGCTTACTAGCTTTGTAAAGTACATACCAAAATTAGCTTTCAAAATGATGTTGTAGTTTCTCTTTATATCTACACTATTTAGTATGTTTAGTTTTTCCAAAAGGGAAAAAAATACTTTAATTTTATCATTAATATCCTTTCCTGGAATATTTCTACTTTGTGCCAATTTGTTAGTTTCGTAGTTTGAAATAAAATAGATAATTATGTGACACATTAAAAAAAAGTTGTGTCTGCAAGTGCAACGTCATTAGGTTTGATGTACGTATGTATGTACTCTCTGTCGAGATATTTCATTATGTATATGCAGCACAGTTGGTGAAGAAAACGTTTGAAGCACTTGTGTTGTTTTGTTATTCCACGGGTCTGATGCGTCGATTCAGTAGTTGCATAAACAACGTTTATCTGGTCAACAGATGCAAAAGGTTTTGTTTTCGATTCAAATTCAGACTTTTGTGCCATTATATCTTGATCAGTAATAGTTCAGTGATGAACACTTTTAGTACAAGACACTTCATTTAACTTTCATGCTATTGCTCTTTGGATTTATATTTCTCCTCCTTTCTATAATTCGTTTTTACTCTTCTTTTCCTGGTTTGGTTTTCGTATGGCTGCCTGAAGAGCTAGGAGCATTAAATAGGTTTTCCTCAAAACTCTGCAACTGACAATCAGTTCCAGATTGATTTTCATGCGTTTGATTCATTCCGAAAGAAGCATCTTAAGCTCATTCTATTACATTCATAATTCTCTCGTGTACATTCTCTTCAAAATCTCGAAGATCCTCAGCACTAGGTATGTACTCTGTATCCTCATCACAGCCAGAGTCATCTTCGTCAACACTATGGTGTATTGCTTTTCATCATCAGAAGCTTGCAAAAACGTTTCTATGTCACTGACATTCAAACGATGCGCTATTATCAGAATATTCTACTAACGCTAGGGATACATATCGAAGACGTGTAGAACGAGAGGCAGAGTAGGCAAGAGCTATATCAGCATGACACTCAAGTACACAACAGTTAGAATAAAATAATGGAAAAACCGTTGATTCAACACAACTTTTACTCCGAAACACAGAGGCACAAATTCCACAAACACAATATTTTCATTACTGTTTTGCTGTTTATGATAGCATAGCAGACATTCACAAATTGGTCTGGTATAAGGATATACTTAAACGAGTAAATAACTGACCTCTTTTAGAGTACGACGGAACATACGTTGTTTCTGTTCTAATGGGAACAAGTCACTAAATTTATACGGTACTGTATGTAACAAGAACCTGATGAAATCACTATGAAATAAGATATTATTGATGAAGGAAAATGAAGTGTTCTTTTGTGATCAATGTGATTAATAGCTCTTATTTAACACTTACGAAAAATGTTTCTTGTATACTTTCTAATACTGAACAGAAAATGACTTGTGAATTTGCGATAAACCGTCTCAGAAACATGATATGGAAAACGTCTTATTTGTAGGCCCGAAACGAAATCATCAGTTGTGGTTAATGACATCATAACTTCTCAAATATAAATATTATCAAAATAAGAAATACTATTTGTGTTCAGGTTTTAGATAAGAACAGAAACTTTAGGTATATTACAAAAATGATGATACGTGCATTCTATAACAAGATATGGAGAGTACGTCAACGGACATCTTGGATTTCATACGTCGTATACGTCATCTGTTACATTTTAAGCAAAATAGTATTTTAGTACATCATTACATGATTCTAAATGAAGAAAACTCATACTCATATCTTACCTGCAATCAAAAGCCCACAAACGTACAAATGACTACGAAATAAATGTTAACATTAAATGTTTGTTGAAATGTTTTCGTAACAGTAACGTTAAACATAGAAGTTGGTATTAAATATTTTACCGGACAACAAATTAAACTTCAAATAGTGTTAAAAATACCAAATTAGAAATTCTAAGAAGCTGAAAAACAATTCTTCTATTTGTTTGAGAACATCGTCAAAACACCATGTATTGTAAATGTCAGTCTTGCTAGTATTAAATATACGTGTGATTGCATTAGGATGCGAGCGAATTAGTGTTGGGTAAAGAGCAAAGCGGGCGACCAATTTCAACTATAGTCCGTTGTTGATATCTAATAAGTAGTGTGCTCAGAGAGTAATTATAGAAGAGATCTATTGAAATTCACGCCCCCTGTTGCATAACCCCCACCCACCCCACCCCTATCAGGTTCTCATCTTCATCAATGAATGCCTGCAAGCTGTACTCTCCTGCCTCAACCAGCAAAAGCATAATGTCTCTCTCGCTCGTCCTCTCTCCCTGTATCTCGCTCTGTCTTTCTCTTCATTTAGCTAATGTCACTACGAATAATGAAGTTGGCATTGTTGACGGATGTACTCAATTACTGGCAGAATGTTGATGGATGTTGGAAACTTACCTTAAAGCGTGTGCAAATGAATTAACAGATTATTTTTATTGTTTCTCAATAATATTTATAGTGTTGCGAAACGTATCTGATACGTTGTAGAAAGTTAGTAAATCTTAAGGTACTTGTTTCTCTCTCCGGATCTAATACTGAAGAAAAGCGTTGACTAGTTTTAAGTGCTTAGGCATGTGATATTTATACCAGGTCGTTGGAAAATAAATTGCGGAAAAACATATTGTCGGAAATGCTTAATTCAATCCTCGCTGCATCCTGCCGTAGGCGATGGATCAATTCGGTAAAACCCGTTGAAAGTGAGAGTAATATACAACCTTAACGCCATGTAAATTATAGCTGCAGGTGTTATGGAGCGTAATGCACTGCCCTGTATACCATATATTGGAACAACACGATTTACAGTTCATTTTGTTGTTTTAGTTAATATTCAGACATATGGAAGCAAAACGTATTGTAATGCACAGTACTTAACTTCAAAACGTACAATGAATGCATCGTTGGTTTGCAAATAACCATGCAGGAGATTACAGCATCAAGGTGAGAAAGATAGAGGACGCAGGTCAAAGGTTGTTGATAACGACACTTTAAAGGCATATGTGAAGGCAAATCCACGCAACACCATCATGGAGCTTAACTAAAAGTTCAACGTTTTCCTTTCAACCATAGTCGACTACCTACTGTATAGTAAAAGTTAAGAAAAAATGGATAGCTGGGTGCTATGAACTGACAGAGCATCACAAAGAGCAGTGGTTGTATAACATGTTGGTTCGTCGGCACAATGTGCTCCTAGTTTATCGAATTATGATGTGTGATGAGACTAGATCCTGGGCCATAATCGCAAACAAAAATGACAGTGATTGACGTTGGTTAAACTCCATATCAGTTCCGAATCGAAAAAGGATACCACAAAACGTTTTTGTTGTTGTTGCTGTTGTTGTTGTTGCTGCTGCTGCTGCTGTTAATATGGTGGACACTGAACAGTACTGCGCGTTATCAATTTCAAGTTCTTTCCTCCTGGTGAAATAATTACTGTTGCCACAGAAATTGACAAACTGTACCGGCAATTGTTTAGGAAATAGCAGTTTTGGTCAATAAGAAACATCTTGTGTTCTTTGTAGTCAACGCTAATCCATACGTAACAAAAAATTACAAAGAAAAAGTTGAGTGACTTGAGGTATGAAAAACGTCCGCATTTTCCATATTCTCAGAACTTAGCACCAAGAAACTACCATTTATTTAGTCAGTTTTATCACTTCATAAAATATTGGGTGTTCAGAAACAAGGATAATGCAGATAGTGTCTTCCAGAACTCCACTATGCCTTAAAGAAACAACGTTTCTTCATGGACATGATTAGGAGCCTTGTGAAATGTTGGTAGATATGTGTCGCTGCACACGGACACTATTTTGGATGAAGAAGATATGTGTGCTATATTACGAATTCACTAGTAGTGTGAGCTACGAAAACGGCCGTTATTTTCCTACCAACCTGGTGTTATATAGGGAGTGACAAAAGAAATAAAAGCGATCTGAGGAAAATATTATTTGTTTGTTGACCTGAGAAGCAAGAATTAAGAAGGGAGCTGAGCCAATGTTTTGTGTGGATTTTTGTGTTGTCTACAATGCAAATGTGGATATCAAGAAAAAGAAGATAACGAAACAATAGGTAAGTTTCAAAAGATACACTTCAAGGAGAATGGAAAATAAAGCACATGCAGATTTTCACGCATGTGCAAAATAAAGGGATGTGATATTGAAGAGAATGGTGTAGAAAGAGCACTAATGAATGTAGTAAACAATAATAAGATGTTCCTTTCCTTTCCATCCTTCTTCGCCGCTTCCCACCTTCACATTATGAAAAATTACTCTTCTCCGCCCTCACACCATGTAATAACACAGCTCTGAATGTTGAAAAACGTTTTCCGGTGTCTTCTGTGTGAGGGACATTTTCTATAACCAAACTGATCACATTTTCAAAATCAGCGTAAAACTTGAGTTCAGAAACATGGTTTTCAACAGCAAAATCTATACAGTGCAGTGTGATAATAGTAATAAACAAATAATAATTATTTAACTCTACTAATGTGGTTATTTACAAAATACCGTTGAATAATATTAATAATAATAAAATGATGGCATTAAATACACAGTCCAACAACTAGCAATTTTAATTAAATTATTGTAGAATACTTGTGGCAGACATGTTAATTACACTGAACAAGAAGTTTATACAAACAAATTCTATTCACACAAAAATACGTCACTCCAAAAAACTACCAACTTAAAAGTTACAAAATCTCTAGAAATGGACAAAAACAACACCACAAAATCATTCACTAAGTTGAATACGTGGGCAGCCTTGTGAATGTTAAACACTATGGTATCTCCGGAACATTTATCTCCTAAATATATAAGGCGAAGTACGGGAGAAAAATAAGGTTTGTTTCTACTGTCATAAAAGACAGGTTAGGATGTTCTTTTCTTTTTAATATTTAAGGTCTTTAACCGTCTTTGGATCAGACCGGATAGGGTATGGGAGGGTAGGTGCCGGCGGACCCGAAAAGACAGGTTAGGAAAAGAAACTTCAACTTCCTCATATACACAAGAAATTATAGCGTCATGAGTGCAGATGACAGCATATATGTAGCATTGACTAAAACTTGATTATTGGAGTGTACAAAAGCAAAAGTAGGAGTAAATAATATTTCTAATATAAGCACTAACTCGTGTTTTACGATTTCTAATGTCAATTAACTAAAGTTTATATTACCTGAAGTCAATTATGTACAAGGCGTCGCCAGACCCAAAGGTGATGGTGGATTTTAACTAAATATTTTTCGTCTCGCGTTTTAAATAGAGCTTTCTAATTTTTCCTTGTCGAGTGCACCTCTGTGAAAGTTGAGCCCCTTAGATCCGGGCCCTTGCCGAGTGGTAAATCCAGCCCTGGGCCTTACTTTGGGCATCGCTGTTAAGGCCAACGTTATTTCCAACGGCCAAATTCATAGGCCGAACAGTACTGGAAACGTTAATCCAACATTAAAACATAGAATCAGATTTTCGTTGGCACAAGAATTTGTTACTTAGGTAAGTCTGTTACCCTCTCATAAAACATTTTGCGAATTATCTTTGAAGTGTAATACATCTACGTATATTATATAAATCCAAAATGTGGCACGGTATATTATACATAAAGCGCCAGTACAATAATATTTGTATTTCATCTTGTTGAAAAATTTATCTGTTCATAGTTTTGTAATTTCGTGTATTCAGATATTAAACTTGTAGAGTAGACTTCACAGAGGTGTAGCATTACAAGTCTTCTATTCTCTTTATATTTAATGATACAGGGAAAGATACGCGGTGTGTTTCTGCAGTTTTTCGACAATCTTGACTTAAATGTTATAACATGATATATTTCATACAATTGGAGGAATATAGTGCTTTGTATCTGATATTGCCACGTAAATATGACTCGAATGAAGCAGATGAAATGTGGATAAACGGAAACGTTCTCACAAAACCGTACAGAACATGAATACAGAAGCCTACACGAAAGTTTCACCTTCTGGAAATCTTTTACCAAAATCTGCTGTTGCTAGCATAGTAATGGATTTCGTATTGACAGTGACATACGTGGTGTATGGCTGCAACAGTGCATGAGAATAGTCCTCTAAAATACAAGATCTAATCAGATAAACAAAGTGAGAATAGAGTACTTCCATTTATCAATTTGTAACCATCAGATTTCAGATCTACCAGCTATGTACAAATTGAAACTAGCTCCAATTTGCTTTACGATTGTAATTGATCTCTGCTATTGTCGTGACATTTGACCAGCCTTTACAATTGATTGTTTCCGGAATAGTTAAAACAGTGAAGAAACAAGAGGGTTTATGTAACAAATTCCTGCGGTTTGAATGATATCACACCATGATATCATTCATATTCCATTGGGTACATGGTATCGGGAAATGGAGCTGAAAATCCTTGGAAGATTAGAATTTTTATTCTTTTATTCCCAAAAAATAAGAATTGACATTCTTTACACAGCGGTAAAACAGTTTTCAACATATCGATTCTTTTAAAATTCTAGTCCCTTTTTAATCAATCCCATGACACTATTTCCATTTTAAAAATTTGAATTGAATCAAATATGGATACTTCCAAGATGGCGGACAGTGTTAACGATCATCCTGACCCCGCCCCGCCTGTTCACCTGCCTACATTGAACACTTATATCATAATAACAATCCAATCTTATATCGTTTGCAAGATAAATGGTCCGTTCCAGACTTATGGGGCACCCTGTAGTTCCACTCAGATGGTCTTCTCTCAGGACTTCTTAGTGTTTAAATCGATGAGACTTATATGGAACTAACTACACGTTTCTCTTCTAGTGTGTTTATAGCTAATATCATTCTCTCGACGGCAGCTGCTTTTCCTGGTGGTATAAACACTGTCATGGCCCTAAATGGTACGAATAGACATCTTCTGCAATATTGACTGTGTTGAATGGAACTAAGTATAACAATTATTTATTTTTAATATCAGTAAGCGGAGGAAGTGTCATGCGGACTTAGTTCCTTTTAATTCTATGCGGTTTATTTCGTCTCTAAAGATGAATAATGGTCTGAGAAGAACACTAGAGACTGAAAGCACTTACTTCCTATTCTGTTCCTTGGCTGGTGCGCTTAGAAAAGATTCTAAGAAAGTCCGTGATTTAATGATAAAAAATTAATAACAAATATTTTTAAAGGCATATTTTTCTTAAACAATTCGCACTAAAAACTAAAAAGGAAAGCATGGGGCGTACTCTCATATACAGTCACTTTAAAAATTCTTGAATTGGCGCGCCTCATGTCTTTCTTTTTAGTTATGCATAAACGAAATTATTATTTTTTACTTTTTAATAAGAATTGTTTGAGGAAAGTATGTCTTTAAAATATTTTTTATTACTTTTTTCAGTTATTTCTCTGTTCGAAAACTTTTTCTCAGGCAAATATGTTGTGACCAAATCCTGAAGGATTCTGCAACCAGTAAATAGTCTACATCGTTGCAGGCTAATATTTATTGTAGGGTAAAGAAGTCCATACTAAAAATATATTAATATATGCTTTTAAAATATATAAATATATAGAAATATAAGAAAGTAAAAATAGAATATTGTATTGTCACCCGACTTACGTTGCTGTGCAAAATTTCATCATCGTATGATGTCGGGAAATGAGTTAAATTAACGTTGCCAGATTTGAGAACACCACGAACAATTGAGAACTAAAGAAAAAAATGTAAAAGACTTGTTTACTAACTGGTTTCGATAATACTGTTAGTTTCCTAACAAATTACAAGTACTACGACTACAGTGCAACATGATATTTGCTTTCCCATAGCATTGAATTTTAAAAAAATGTATATGTTTATACAAAGTTAAAAAGTTAATATCACCTTACAATCCAATAATTAATCTGATTCCAGCCTTAAGCTTTCACTGTTAATTACATTTTAGCTCCCGAAACATAGTTTACTACCTCTAGTGTGGTTTAAAGGAAAAGATCACTGGATTCAGATCAGTACTGAAGTTGACACAGGTTCCAATCGCGCATATACCTCTTTTACCTCGGTGGTACATATATCGTACCACCATTTCTCAAACTTGCGTTGTGTGGTGGTTAATTTTTCATACCACTCTTCTGATACGTTGTAGCGAAGAAGTGTGGTGGTAGTTTTTCTGAACCACCAGTTTTAAATCATTCTTGTAGTTCTTGTAGTAGAAGACAGATGGCAGGTTCATGCTGTTTATACTAATCTTTTCAAAATTTTCATTAATTGTTTTGGCGCGTATAAGCAGGCACGCATAATTGATTCGTGAAGCTGCTAACGATATTAGGACCCCATAGTCAATGTTTCGGTGGTTGTTTTGATAATAATTCAGATAATTACTTGTCTTAACAGCTTTTTATTTAGTTAGAATATATTTATGTTTTTCATGGGGTTTTCAAAAGTCAAAAAGTACACTATCCAAAAAATGTACCACCACGCCGAAATAGCCATTCCTTTGCTATAATTGTTTTCAACAAATGAGTTGATGTATTATTTTATGATCCATGTGTAGTACATTCATAATCAAAGAGAATTATCAGGGCGGTATTTAGGGATGCCCGGGAGGTGCTTAACCCTCATAGTTCAGAGTTTTATGCAGAATTCGTATAGTTGTATGTGAAACTGTACATATTTAATTTACATTTCATATCGGGACTCACCTTGAACCCTACCCCGGATACATTGCTGGGTGTACAACTGTACACTATATGTGTTTGAACATCCTATTATTAACTCTTATACAACGAATAACATTCTGCCAGTCATGATCATTTAACTATGATGTCCGACGTATTAATCCATGTTGCTTATTAGTAATAATTAGTATTAGTATTATGATTATTAATTAGATTTTTATGTCTGATGCTAATAGTTGAAAAGAGAGGAAGTCTAGGTTGCAACGTAGCTAGAGCTACTCTTACTTCCTGATTTTGAGAGACAACAGTGCTAGAAAAATTATGACAGGAGCTAACATCTATTTATAGAAAATAAATTCTCATCAACATAAATACTGCGGATAAGGGATTAATTAAACTAACATCAATCAATCATATATAATTTAAATATACAACACAACAACGCATAGTTATTATGTGCATTCCTGTATCATCAAACTTTAGTTTACAAACTACATATAAGGTTGAAACATTTCATTGATTAATTATTTGAGAATTATTAAATCAAATATTTTTAAGTTTTACATTTTATTCGGTCTTTTTCAACAAATTATAATTTTTATGACTTAAAATAAAGTAGTTCATTGAGCATAGTTTTAAACTTTTAAAATAACAAAATTTGACTATTGATCGATATGCTTAATAATTTTAAGAAATATCACACGCATATACACAGAAAGAGGGGCAAGGCAGAGAGAAAGAGGAAGACAGAGATAAATGAAGCTAGAGAGAAGAGACAAGGAGTAGCTCTTATACCAACCCTTCTTCTGGCAGAATCATAAAGATCATACTTCCAAAAACACCCGTTTGTGCAAGACAGTAAGTGTTCAAAGGCTTTTGCTCTCTCTCTGATGTAAGAAGGAATGAAGCTGGTGGGTGGGCTATTAACTTCTGACAAGAATGAACTCATAATAATGAAGTTCAACAGATAAAGATGTAGCAAGGAGTAATTGGAAGATTGAGGAAGGGAAGTAGAAGCAGACGTAAAAACAGTGAAGAACATCAAGGAAGAAAAATATTGGTAGAACTAAAAAGGACCGAATATACGGAGAACGTGGAGAGTTACAAAAGATATGAGACTAGGCGGAATATGTTCCTCCCAGCATGTATCTAACCGAACTCCCCCCTTGTTCTTACAACCGCTACCAACATCATAACCCAACCACCCCAACACACACACATACACACTCACAATGATCTACAAGGGCCTAATTAAGCAAATACAATGCACTGGGGGAATGCACAGCGGTGGTTTTTATGTTGGTTTCCTTACTTGCCCCCAAGGATGCATATCCTTCCGTGATTTGCGGAAAGTCGTTAGCCGGCTTGCCAATGTAGACTATGAGGCTTGTCTTCAGCTAATGAACACCGTTAGTAGTCCTTATCAGCCGAGTATGCTCTGTCTGCAGAGAACGAAAATATAATTACCCGTATTACATTCTTCCCTACATCGGATAATATAATAGAAAATGAAACGAAGAAAAATAGAATACAACAAAACAGGAAAAAGGTAATATTTATTCCTTTAAGATAGTTTGTGCTCTCCTTCTATCTCTCAGATATTATTGTCCTTATTAGAGGTATGGGTGGAACGGAGCCACATTTATATGATAAGAACGAAACAGCATTTTTTTTCAATTAGTGCTTTCTTGTGTTCAGAATACGTACTGGTGTATTTGTTTGAACATTTTTTGTACATGTTGAAACTTCAATTGGTGATTTTTATCCAAACAACAGTTTATTAATTTTATGGATATGATTCATGAAACATTAATTTACAATTCTTGTAGTGTGAACAGGAAGAGAGTTTAGCTTGTCATTTAGGAGTTTTCACACTATTGGATTTAATTGTCACTAATCTGGGGTATGCTTCTGCTCTCAGCTGAGCTTTTTAATGTGTAGTTTAGCTGAAAACCGATTTCTTTTATGTACTGTACCTGAAACGAGCTAGCTGGAAGTTCTTAAAGATTGATAATTATAAAGACTAAAACGTACTTATCAACCGTACAAATATCGCGAAATTAATAGTAGTTTTCTCTTTACTCTAAACAATATTCTTAGTGAACTGGCGTTTTATGTAGTGAAATAACATGGTAGCAACATCGATTGTTAGAAAGAAGAGATCAAGCCGTTTTATGGCAAAGCAGTAAAAGGTGACAGGAAGTTCTTTATGGTTTGGTCCATACATTGAGTTTGATCTATAGTATTTTATAGACTTTATGCATGATAGTTTGTTCTAAGTCGCAGTACTGTTTTCACTTCAAGGCAAAAAAAAAAAAAAAACGTTTGCGTTGCAAAATAAATTTTGACATGCGAAATGACACATACGAAATTTGAAGAACATATACTGAATGGTTTCAGGTACATAAACAGAAAAACACCGAAAATAGATAGAAATGTCTGACATTTTTAGTCCAATTCTAATCTTTTTGTGCTCAATAGAAAACTTTAAAGATAGTCAGACGCATCAAGATCCATACCAATTGCTTTTGCGTTCTATGGTGTGTAATAAGGCTTATTGTAAAGATGTAGGCAGTAACACTCTTCCCTAATACCTTTAAAAGTGATTTGTTTTTTCTTTTGAAAGTTTGTGATACTCAGTCCTCCCAGTGAACTGGTGAGGGTGACCACATGCAAATCCACATTAATAAAGCTGCCTGAATTACAATTCCGCTTACGGAATACTGTTCTCACTGACTCATCTGCACGCGTTCTATTAAGTTCTAACACACTAGTGACATGTTATATACATTGATATTCAATTTATATTTCTTAATAATAACTAAAGCAATGAGCACTGACTGTCATAATTATGCGTATTAGACAAATTATGAGAGCCATTACGTTTTAAAAACAAATGGACTTTATGGAATGTATTAAATCAATCATTCAGTTCATCGTATTCTTAACTACGTTGCACTCTCCAAATTCAGTGGTCATGATTTTGTTTCAAGATTACCTTCCCGGTATTTTCTTTCATGAATAAAAGAAACATTCCCTCTGCATGCATTGCCCCGAAAGTATATTCAGAACTTTGGAATTGCTTCACACTTCCACTAGGAATGCATGCACTTGTATTTTTATTAACTATTTGAAGTCACTTTGGTACATTTGAAGGCATATTAACGCAGTGAATCATATCTATAATGGGAAACAAATCTCTATATTGCTTTTAGTCCGCAGAGAAGTTTTATACAGGGACAGGTGGATTTCATTGGAAATTTGCTTTAAAAAAATTACAGATATTTTCTCTCACAGCGAGAGAGAGCTTAACGAAAACTACCCTAATACAAGAAGTTTCCTGTTCAATTTCACGGCTAAACAGCAAACAACATTAGCTCTAAATCCTTTTAGTACCAGTACAGCTCTCACCCGGACTCGTCTGTCACATAAAGCCTGTGTAGCATTGATGACGTGCTCGTTTTAATACCATCGTATTTCCGCTAGTTTGCCTCGTCCCACTATCACGCTTTCATCTCTCTCACTCTCTCGCTCCCATTATTTTTTTGGTATGTTACCTCTACCTCACTGCAGCTCGTCACTATCCCACGTGGAAAGGGGATTGGAAGGGACGGGAGAGAACTGAAAATGAAACATTGGGAGACTACCCATCGTGTTGTCTGGCGTAATGCTTTCAATGACCACAGAAGGGAGCTATAACAGATTGTGTAATTAAACATGTTTTGGATTTATGTAGAACGATTCATTATTTTTCTAGATCTCATATGTCTTCTCTTGGGTACTGTTTAGCTCCACCTATTTAGATACTAGCAAAGTCATACTTGTGTATTATGTTCTGCTCTGAAGCTGACAAAATATGTCCAGCAGTAGGAGTTAGTTCCTTCAAGATATAAAAATTGGAGGTTTTGGCAATTGATGCCACTTACGTCAAAACATCACAGAAGAGTAAAATTTTAGTCAGTAAACTGATGATCAAAGGCTTCCTAGAAAGATATTACTTAATTCCTAATAACTCATTTTGAAAATATTACAAATAAACCTCAGGTACTATAATAATAATAATAGATTATGATGACGTGCACACATTCTTTCCGTATTTCGATCCGCATTCAATTTTTGCTTAGTCATCTTGCCTGCTTTTAGTTTTCTTTGTAATCTACCTATATTATGCCTATTTGTTTCTATTGCCACTAACTTTAATAATAATTCCTCAACGTAATTAAACGTTTGAGTTCCGACTCTGTCTAAAACGTATGGTTGCAATCCGTTTCGTAAGAAACTGAGCACATATTCCACCGCAAGATTTGGATCGAAGATTTCAATCAACACCATCAACTCATATGCACATTTTTTATCGGTTCATTCGGTTTTTGAAGACGTAGTCGTAATCGTAATCCTAAATATGTTGTCATTCTTGTCTTATGAAAACCTTGAAAGTCTTGAGAAGCCTTTTTAGCTCTTCGTAGCTTTTGTTTTATAGTCCTAGCTTTTCAATTCTAACCTGTACTCAATCTTGGCTTTTATCTACGAACGTGGCAGGTAAATAACTCTTTCACCTGTTCATTTGACCATTTATATTGTTTTCTGGAGTCTTCATACTTCTTTGAAATATTGCTCTTTGTCATCGACTTTTGCGTTAAACTTTGGGATTGGATATGTCGTGTTATAAACATCGACAATATTGCGTGTTTTGGTTGGAATTTTCACCCTCAGGTGCCTCCATTTTTTTAGCTTTAGATTTTGACATTCTATTGTAATCGTGCTGAGCTTGCATCCGCGTACCTTCTTTGTTGTGCAATAACAACAACTCATCTTGTTCCTCCTGATACAAATCTACATTATTCGTGTTTACATTGCGCTTTATTTTATTTCTTGGCATTACATGATTCTGAATGAAACAAATGGTTTAATTTACCTGTATTTAATTTTATATAGCAACAAGAAAGAGTTTAACTTTCTCAAGTTATTCAAAACCGAAATATCTTGAATTTTGGGGACGAACTGCCTCCGCCATGAACTAATTTCTTAACACTGCGTATTCACTCTACCAAGGATCGTATGCTGTATTGGACTATTGTCCAACCCAGACGGATTACACCATGGGCTATAGTTACAGATGCTGCGGATTTTTCACATCTGTCACTATGTTCTTCTTTTTTAAATATGTTGATATATTAATATCCCTCCAAGTTTGAAAGAAGGTGAAACAAGAAGATAGAGAAACGCGAGAAGAGTTTTCCTGAAGAGGGCAAAAACCAGAATATGCATTACTGTATATTCTGTAAAAATCCCTGTATCGGTTCTGTTTCCTTGCCACAAATTACAAAGGGATTGAAGATTGGCCCACAGTTACATTCGAAAATATATCGGCTCTTTGTTCTTCTGACAATTTTGCTGCTTGTAAAAAAAAAAGTTTGCTTTATTACTCAAATTTGGAACAAAAGCAAGTAGAATGGCGTTCTACAAGAAATTCGCTTTAAATACACTTGGAAAAAACCTGAATTTTACTACCAGGAGTCATGAAATCGATCAGCCTGAAGATCTTCAAGTTCATTTCTAATCATTCCTAGCCTCGGCTGGTAACCTTTTCTTAACGAGTTTACCCCTTTGTATAGATCTTGTATGTTATTTGTCTTGCCGTTTTCCTGAATATTCTCGCTTTTTGTTTCTTGTCTTCGAATTTTGTCAAGCCCTGTGTAATTAATTAATTAATGGCAATTTATATGTTTGTTATTCAAAGACATTACATACAGCTCGTCAATAAGTAATGGAAAATTTACTACGAGTACATAATATGGTAGAGCTATATGCTAGAGCAATCACCTCTGATGAGTGAGGTCGTCGGTTTGATCCTTGCTGAAGCCATGTGGGTTTGTGGTTGACAAACAGAGTGTGCGTGAGTTTTCTCGGGATTCTCCCATTTCATCAAACTTTTTCGTTTCACCAATTCATCCCATCACCATCTATCCGCCCTGAGCCAAATTTGGATAAAGGCCTTAAAAATTAAATTCAAATAATAATAATAATAATAATAATAATAATAATAATAATAATAATAATAATAATAATA
>JAGDQP010020293.1:0-12144 GCA_022664845.1 Lepisma saccharinum | reverse complement strand
TAATAATAATAATAATAATAATAATAATAATAATAATAATAATAATATTTATAATAATAATAATAATAATAATTATTATTATTATTATTATTATTATTATTATTATTATTCATTTGAAATTAATAGATATATTATTTTAGAAATAAACATATTTTTGTAAAACCAACGGTGGAAATGGTTCGTCTCTTGACAATAATGATGTTAATATATTTGTATATTAGTATATGTGTGCTTCCAAACATTTGTTAACATTAGTAATTAGTATAATATCGCAGATGTTTAAAGTGAACCACAACTACTGTAATTGAATGTACTACTGTGTTATACGAACTTAGTCAGGCAAACCATTTGGTTAATGTAAACAGTCCTCCACACATACTAAATTACTCTATCGGGAGAGTATCTCAAGTCCAGCAGAAGATCCATGTATCATATCATTGACTAATGTTACAGCATCTAATTAAACCCGTTTGCTTCTTTAAAATAATGTCATTGGGTAACATGTTTATTGAACCATTATTTTGAACAAGTTACTTCAAATAATTAGTAGGTTTGAAGATCTGTTCCTCCAAACAATAATACACATGATTCTGTTACATTAATTATATCTTAAAAATTCCTGATGAACATCACACATCATAATAAACCATTTAATCAACTACTTGAGAGTAACTTTAAGATATATCTAATATCTTGCCTTATAATGTTTATGTATTTTCCACTGTATATAAAAAAAAATCAGTTCATTTACTAAGTTACGTATTTAAAACAAGCGCGCTTCAGTGTGCTAAATCACGATAATAACAATTACTTATATACTTCGCATAAATCACTACACGTCAAATGATACAAATACAAATTATTGAAATTTAACTGAAAGATGCTGGATGATACCTCTTTTGAGGCTCTGGTCGCTACCTCTTTAGCTCATTCATAAAAAGCGAACAATTAAATCTGTCTTATAATGATTTGGATAAATTCTACACTATTTGCCTTTAAATACCGATATCGATGTTCATGAATTGCATTGAATAGCCTTTACCTAACCTGAGACCTTTTAGTGGTAAGAAATACATTATATTTGGCTTCAAGGAACTAGTATGATAGTATTCTAGTCTACTCCTCGAAAAGTTACTTACAGCAGAATTGTGGATCTGCTGGAGCTGTGTGACAGTTTAAGATTAATGAATAAACACATTTGGTCCTGACAATGTCGTAAAAGTTATATATTAATTTTTTATTGAAGTAGGAAAAAAATTGCGTTATCTATTGATGTATTTATCGTCCTTTTTGAGTTGAAGTTTTTTGCGAAAATATTAGGTGTAATTATGCACACTTAATATTTGCTCAAAAAGCGTTAACTGATGCATTTACATGTATGTAACTTTACTGCTGTTGCTTGCATCATACTATGGAGCGCAAACTCAAAATAACATAACAGTTATAATGCCATAGTAGTTTCACATGCATAGAAATTCGTCATATAATTTAGAGAAAATTGTAGTTCACATGTGTACTGTAGTCCTATAATATTTTGATAATAATATTAGAAAAGCATCTAGGTGTTCCTCATGACTTACAAATGCTTAAACTAAGAATAGAGTAGTGGTAATACCGATGGAAACATAAAAACCTTTCTTGGTATAGGAAGGTTTAGTAAGCGCTAAAGAACGATCAATATTTTCATTTTTGATCGTTGAAACTCTACACAGCTTTAAAATATTTCTGAAAACGTTAGGAGAAGGAAAACATTAAGAACTGATACTATATCACATTATATAATTGAGACAGGGACAATTAACATGTAACGATTCTAGCTGCTGTTATGAATAATTCTTTAAGGACAGCTAATATCCTTAACAATGAACAGATTTATACAATTATTCGTATTGATGGGCGATAACAATTACATAACAATGTTGTCAACGATAATTTATAACTGCTTAGTTTTACGTTATAATGCTTGGTAACCAATACACAATATACTTTTATTGGTAAGGATGAACTATCATAAATATTTTACCAATTGCTGACATTATTTGTAATGCATTTTAAGAAAAGAAGTAAAGATACGCGGGTCATTGCATGGTAAATCGCTCATAGGCTATGACAATTTATTTAAAAGAAAGGACGTTTCTAGATGTGTATGGATATTAGGAACATGTTTCCACATGTTCTTATGCTTTCAGTTTACCAAGTTTTCAATACGGTGAAAGATGTCTTGTAGTCGTTTTGCTGTGCATCGTCACTTTAATATGTAAAAATCCGACATAGTTAGAGAACTAAAAAAAACCTTTAGCTTTAAACGAGCTCCTTATAAAGTTATTAAGGTTGCTCTAAGTTAATTCCTTCATCTTGAAATTAAGATCGAAAATTGATTGACAGATTTCAAAACCATTTCACGTTTCCCGTTTTCTTTATATTAAGGCATGAATCCTAGGGCTCCAAATATAATTATACAAGTATTATGCCAACATAAAGCTTTCTAAAGATCACTCTACAATCACCTACAATTTTTATATAATTTTGGAATTGAAACTTTCATCATCTTTCTTGTAGGAGGAATTAATAACGGGGAAAAAATAATAAAGCATGTGCTATTGAGTTATTTATACTACTGTCGTTTATAAAATAATACTGAGTAGAGAAATTAAATTTAAAAAAAAAATAGTTCTAAAATCTAAAGTAAGTATGAAAACTTTTTAAAGTTGATTTCAATAACGTCCAAATTTGTTGTATGAATATGTTGCGTCAAATCTAACGTGAAGGTTATTCTCCATACAGAATTCAAAACTGAATATGTACCAATTGTTATAATTCATTTAGTATGAAAACGTCAAACGTTCAATAAATTAACAGGTGCTTGACGTTTGATATCCTCCTACACAATAAAAAAGTGGAATATGCGAAACAAATATGTAATGGCTTTTCAAAACAAAATAGGCGGAAGTCCATGGAAAATATGAAAAACTACATGGTTGAAAACTATATATATATATATATATATATATATATATATATATATATGTGTGTGTGTGTGTGTGTGTGTGTGTGTTCTATGAATGATTCGTCCTTGTACTTCGGAAACAAACAGAAAATTAAACATAAAAAGGAAAAGAAACTTTATCTCCATAATTAATATTTCATGAATCAGGACTGAACGATTTGGTGTGACTGTTCAGAACTGGCGTTAATGCAAATTTGTGCAACTAACCTTGTAGTCCCGAGAAAAAATAATGAACAGCACAAAAAAAAAAAAAATAGCAGATAGTAGTTACTGCCCCAACAACAAAAAGTAAAAAAAAAAAAGTAGTTGATTTATATCAAAGTGCACAGGAAATTTTGAGAGGAAATGGACCATGCGCGGCTTGTCATGTACACAATTTCCATACACAAAAACTTTTCAGCTTTAACAAATCCCCACCGATGTGTCCGTCAGTGATGTCACATTTCAAAATTTTCATACATCATGACACAGAATGGCGAAATGTAGTTCATGAATGCATATATGTGTGTGTTTGCGTATGTTATGTCACTGTAGAAAAAGGCAAGCGGCCATATCGGACCGCCTTTTAGAAAAAAAAAACTTTAAACTTTTTTTTCTAGTGTTTGTTCTCTATTTACTTCTTTCTTCATTCTTTTTTGGGTAAAAACAACAACGGCAACCGAAAAAAAAACTATCATCAACATAGAAGCGTCGCTAATATGTCACATGTGAATGCTAATGCACAATATGAGATGAACTCAGCGGTGACAAAATGTCGTTATTATCTCAGCAAGTAGTGTGGAAACTTTTAGCGTTATGAAGCACGCGCCCAAAACTTCATTGACCATAACTCCATTGGGATTCTATGAAGCTACGTATATACATATATAAATATACAGATCACATATGCACATATGGTGCAGAAACACATTAGTATATATACTAATAAAGAGTAGAATAAAACACTAAAACACAACAAAGAAAAAAAAATAAGTTTCGTGCAGGGCTCTTACACAAGACTGAAAAGCACTAAACATCTAAGTATGTAAAAAGACACACAAAAGGAATGGCTCATATTCACTTAGCGTGCAATTTTCTTCGTTCTTAATGTGCGATTAAAAGCTCTGCTCCAAGCGATAATTATTTTTGTTTTCTTTTGATTTCATGTTATATTTTATGTGTTATTAACGTTTTTAATACTAACCTATTTTTGATATTTTGATTTCAACTTTGTTTTATATATATTCACAAGCTGGACAAATCTTGTAGGGTATCCCAAAAGACACTTTACAACTTCAAGGTTATTAAACTAGTCTTGTAATTTACGTAGAGTAACAAAGTAAGTTTTATATGATGCACCAACTCACAAAGTTTTGTTCTGTGAGGTAATAAATAATATCCTATATTACGGGCACTTATCGGCCTAAGTGTGAGGTAACAAAAATCTTCAATGGTTTTCTCAATTGCCGGATCGCAATACCATCAATCCACTTCTCTGATACACGGCTAAGAATCTCCTCATGGAGTCGTCTTCCACCACCATCAACATCATTTAATACATTTGGTGTTCCTCTGTAAGAATAATGGCTTGCCGATGATCAACGTACAGGGCCTGTATGTTACGACTCAAACCCTTGTAGATTCCATATTTCATGTTGCAGAAAACCCATTATATATTGTTCACATATATGCTGTGTCCTCAATCACACCAGGCAAATGCCGGGATGGCACCTTCAACATAGGCCTTGGCCAACACCTTCCTGAATCCTTTCCCCTCTCCATATCCCAGCCTGAGCCTTAGATGGCTAAAGACCATAAGTAAAATTCAAAATTAAATATATGCTGTTTTCCTTTCTTTTTTTCTCTCTCTTTTTTTAACATCCGTAATCACTTGTTAGAAGTGAAAGGAAGTGTAACTTACTGACAAATACACCTTTTAAGTTTGCAGAAGTTTATCATATGCATAAATTCCAGTCTATTTTTAATGCGACTGAACCAGAGGTGAGTCAAATTTTAGTATTAAAACAAATGCATTTCCCGCTTCTATAGTTTGAAACTATTCTTAATTTAACTTTTAAAAGTATATTATGTGGAAAACTAAGATTCATCTAACAGGACAACATAGATTGTAAGGAATTCTACTTTTTGTGTTGTGAGTAACTTCTCAGGACATTGGTCTCCAAATTTCAAATACTATGCAATGATAATCTTTCAAAGTAACTTCAAAAGTTTCGAAGTGCAGTGACAATATGTTATCTTTTCAAATCGCTTCCAGTGTAACGTTGCTAATAAGGAAAGGCGACCGAGCCGCCCTAGCCGATCCAGATGGCCGAGCTGGCCTGTGCGATAGTATATCAACTCAAGAATCACCGGTTCGAATCCTGCCTCGGGCATGGAAGTGATTTTAACTGTGCTGACCATAGTTAGGAAATATCAGTTGAAAGAGTTACTTCAGCTGTGTGGTGCATTCGGTTAGGGTGCGTTTCACTTTTTAAAAAGTAGCTCATTGATATAGCGTTGGTGTAGCATTCAGGTGGTCGTGGGTTCGATCCCAGTGATCTACCATCCTGACTGAGTGTTTCCCAGGGTTTTCTTCAGTCACAACAGTTAAATGCCAGGATGGGACCTTCAAGATAGGCCTTGACCGACATCTTCCCGAATCCTTTCCCCTCCCTTATCCCTGCCTGAGCCTTAGACTCATAAATACGCCACACCAATGGACTAATCTGTTATCACCTACGATTCAGTGCTTGTTGGTTAAATATCATATCCTAAAAGGTGGCAAACTCCTACTTCCCAGAAATAACTTTTGAATCGTCGCTGAACACTGAATTAAATTGGCTTGCATTTTGGTATATAAAACATATCAACAGTAGATAAAATGACATTATATAAAAAAATATCTAATAGAATGCCTGTAGAAAATTTTATACAGTGCACAGTTCCGGGAAAGGAATAAACTTACTAAAAAAAAAGATTAATATTTTCTGCTGAAACATCAAGGGAAGAGTCAAGAGATTAAAGCACATTTGAGTGATTTATATAATCAGAGCTTTTAGCTTAGCAATATGTTGACTCTTCATTTTATATTTCATGTTTATACAGGATTATGCAATTTAGCAAGCAACTACTCAAAACAGGATTTACAAGAGGAAAACGCAAACTGAAAATTAATTTCCTACTGCCCTTAACGATAAGTTTGTTTTAGACTGATGTAATTAAAGGTTTGGTTTTCTTTCATACGGTTGTTTGTTTTCATATTATGGTACCTACATTGCTGTTTGAACAGTATTTCCAGGTTTCAGAAATTACTTACAAATGTTCTTCTAAAAATTCACTTAGTACGTTTGACAGAAAATTCATTAAGTTTAAAGTTTAAAAACAGTGAGCTATTTTTCAGCGACTTTATATGTCGTTTCATATTTTGAAATGTTCCCTGTTTTATACGATAGCACCTTTGGAAAAATTATTAAAACGAAGGGAAATCAGATTCGAAATGATTTCATTGTGAATTTTGGCTTCGGTGCAGAGGTACTGATCTCTGATCCTAGGAGTCATGTGATCAAAAGGATGAATATAATAAATCAAAGGATTTTAAATTCACATTTTGGTTGTGGGTATAAAGACGCATTGTAAGTAATTTCAGGAGGAAAATCAGAAAAATCCTCGCTTCGTTATCTACATTCGGGAAATTTAGTGCGGATTTTTTTGAAAAATTTTGTGTATCTTGAATACCCCATATCTTCAAACGTTTCGCCACATGGGAAAGTCAGGGATTATTGAGAAACCTGGAAAGTCTATAATTCCTAAACCTTTGGAAAGTTCCAGGAATTCGGAAGTTCAAAAATCTCTAAAAGTTCGCATAACTACAGATGTTTGTCGAGTCAGAAAATTTCAAGACTTCGGAAAGTTCCGAGGTCCTTGAGAGGTGACAAGCGCTCTAAACTGATAAAATATTTTTCGATCCAAAAATTGCATGATTTCTCAGCTGGACAGAAAGAAATATCTTCCCGCGCAACCCTAATTATGATGTCTCAAGTTCATCTCTTAGAACTTATACCCATTCCGGTCGAATATTATATATAGATATATATATTAAATTTATTTATGGCTTTAGGCATCTAAGATCCGTCGGGGATCGGGGACGGGAAAAGATGAGGGAAGGTGTCAACAACGGCCTAAAGTTGAAGGTATTATCCCAGCATTTCCCCGGTGTTACTGAGGAAAATACTGAATCAGATGGTCGGCTGTTGGGATTGAACCCACGTACTCCCGAATACTAAGTCAACTCTCTATCATTGCGTCTCTGCCGCTCGATATATATATATAATTCACAGCCATATTCAATCCACTACTGGATGAGGCCTCTTCCGCAGGGAGGAAGTGGTATACTGCTCCCAAACTGACCAGACGTGTTGGGAGAGAAGAGCCGAAATCGTGAAATAGTTTGGTTATGAAATGAAATTTGGTTATTTTACAACGTAATCTCCATTAACATTTAGGCACTTGTACCATCGTTTCACGAGTCTCTCAAAGCCAGCAGAGAGTATTTCTGTTGAAGCCGTAGTCCCTAGACCGTTCCGAGTCAAGGGACCGTATGCGAGGCACTGTGGGATTCGCAGTGTATGGACGAGCGTTGCCATCCACAGCAGAAGAACTCAATCTTTCAAAGTACCTGGACGAATCCTGCGAATGACTGACCGTAACTTCGTCAGGGTTCTGCAATACGTGGCTTCAGTGACAGTGTGACCCTGGGCAAACTGCCATCTTACCCACTTGGCACTCGAATGACTCACCGCCGAACGAGAGCGTAACTACTGGCACCGTATACGATACACCGTGGTGCTGCCACCTACACCGACACATGCCTAAATTATCATTGCAGCAATTTGAATATTTTTCATTTTGAGACATATATTGACTTACCCTCACATATGTATTTATAAGCATGCCAAGGCTTATATAATTCCAAAAAAGAGGTACAATAATTATTAGTGTTATTGTAGTTAATGAGATCGTGACAAAATCGCAAGGTAATTTCATTTTTCGACAGCTATTGTGTCAGGGATCAAGACAGCAAATATTGTTATTGGGAAAGTATTGCATGTGAAACACAATGATGTCATGAACACTAAACTGATTGAGAGAAGAAAGGAGGACATTAAATTAAGACAACACTGCTACGGAAGTGGCTGTTGAGCTACAAAACCCAGCGTGTACTAATACAGTGCGAAGGAAGCTGCATATTCATGTCAAGAATTGTAACCTCCTGTAACATGTCTGCCGATTAGTGGAAACATAGTTTGCTCAAACTATTTAACCTTCACACTATCCCCACCCAACTGGACTGCCTGCTTCCAAAAGTTAAGAAATGTTTGTGCTTCGTCTTGGTCTAAGCGATCAGATCGTGATTTTTTAACAGCTTACATTATCCTCTTGAATGGCTAACACGAACTATGTATTCGTTTGGATGACCACAGACATTGTTTTCTGCAAAGTATATATCCAAGATTATAACATACCAATTCGAACAGTTAGAGATGCTGGAGCGTAGTATAAAGTGAATAGGAATGAAATTACACACCATCCATGGCGTCCACAATCACCAAAATTGAACAGTTCGGGCACTGTGATCGGTTTAGGAAAATAGAGCCTTTTTACTCCTGCTTCTTTCAATGAATTGGATCAAATGCTACATACAGAATGATATCTTCCTTATAATAATCCTGTCTTATGCGTCTGTGCTCTCCAGAAGGATTCAAGCCGTTTTGAATGATTAAGTTGGTTTTACAACAACTACACCAAGAAATCCTTCTTTAACTAGTGGTTCACAGTACCTTTCCAACCTCTGTATATTACTTAAGTGCATTTGTGTAATGAACAAATTATAAAACCTTGGTTGTTCTGGAATTTTTCGAGATCCGTAAGAGCCTAGTTAAAACTTGAAAATAGAAACGTTCATATTCTCTAGAAGCAATTGGCATTATTAAACGTAATTAATAATAACCAACAAAACACAAAGGCATTAAAATAGTAGGAATATATGTAGCTACATAAAGTTAAACTTCGTGAAAAAATGTGTCCAAGATAATTTAGCGTCGGTTTTACAATTTTCAATAACAATTTATTAATATTCTAAATAGTGAGAAAGTTTGGTGACTAACATTTTATTAAAATGTAACTAATTCCATAAATAAAGAAAAATCGAATATTGAAAATGAAGCAATGTATTGGATTTTTTTAATTACATGATAGCAGCTTAAGTTAATACCACTTCTATGATAGAAAAATACAATAGCGTTTCGAAATACATTGGTTGGTTTGGTGTTAAAACTCTTACTAAATTTTCCAGCAGTAAACAAAAACTGGGCTAATACTGCGCGTAGTAGCCAGTGGCAGTATTTACGGGAAGGAAAGTATTTACCGTTTGTATTTATCACCACATCCATCTCATCAGATATATGAGGATTGGAATATTTTCCCTATGCTTTCCTTCCTCTTCTTCTTCTAAGCGGAAGCCAAAAGCTTTAACGGCGGATAATAGAGGGGAGGAAATAGAATAATAACAGTAATAGCGTGCTCGGTAACTTTGCATTTATTCGCATTGCGGTTTAGCTTAAGAGATATATTGAAGCGCAAGGGTTTACAAAAGAGGAAAAAAAGAAATTTCAACGAAACGAAAGTGGTGGAGAGGGTGGAAGGGGGATATGGAAGTGAACGTAACGAAAACCACCAACGCAATAGAGATTCATAGTGTGACCACGGCAAAAGATCGCGTCTCCAAAAGTTTCTTCGGGGCCCGCCCGAATTATGTGACTTTTCCTGGCAGCAGTATAGCGCCACAAGATCCGCAGCGACGAGGCAAGGAAGCAATATATATTACGCCAAGTATACAAAATTTTCTTTTCCTCTGAAAGTACAGTGGAAGATCGTTAAGGAGAGTTGTGTACAACGCATAAGAAAGAAAGTGTATATATATATATGTATATGGAGAGAGAGAGAGAGAGAGAGAGAGAGACAGAGAAGGAGAGGGAGAGGGAGAGAGAAAGGCTATAAGCTGCGTTGGTCCTGGTAGTTCTGTGACCTCTAAGCCTTTTAGCCGCATTCGTGTTTTCTTTCCTTTCTGTTTGTGTCTTGTATTCCATTTTTCTTATAAGAAGATTTAATACCTTCTTTTCCATCAAGATAATGTTTCTTTTTTTTTGCCTTGTTCCGTTGAAATCAGCAGAGAAGGCTGTTCTTTTAAAACTCAAAGACACGGTTGTAGATATTTTTCTTCCTTTTCTAAGGTCAGTATTATTGTAACAAGGTTGTTAGACCATCACGCAACGAAATTATTGTATAATAATAATAATAACAAATACCGAACTTCTTCCAGTATGTTTACTATTAACATTATATTTTCACCAGTAGCGGGATATATGCGGTTTTGCACAACAACCACGCTGATTTTCAATATTTTTTTATTAATATTAAAATAAACCGTTTTAGAAAAGTCTTTTTACCAATGAAACAAACCAATAATAATACTAATATCTATCCCCTTGATCTGGAGGCCACAGTCAAGGACTGGGGGTCTCACTGGAGAAACAATTAGATCCGAGTCTTTCTGCCGGCCACACTGGGTGAGATTTTCCTTCATCACCAGCTAAATATCGTGATAGTTGCTAGGCAGAGGGCTTCGCGCTGGGATATTTCTAGGCTGGAGACGTCATCCCACTGACGTCTGGGCTTAGACTTCTGTGACTAATAATTATATTGCGATAATAATAATAATATGCTTTCTAAATTATCTGGATTTTAAGAATATAAAACTGAGAACCAAATAGCGTTATTAGGTGAGTTTAAGATCCGAGATAGGAAGTTTAAAGTTAATAATAATGCCTTTTGTAGCATAAATATCAGACAGGCGATTTTTGTTTGAAATAAAATTCCTCAAAATTAGGTAATGAATTTGAATTTTATTTATGGAACTTAGACAACTACGGCCCAGAAACGGATAGAGATATGTGAAAGAAGTTTACCAAGGTCTATTTCCGAAGTAACCATTCCGGCATTTTCCTGGTTTGATACCTTTAATTGTACGATGCTAAGCCAGCATGTATTACGTCAATATTTATGAAGATATTACATAATTTCGAACTATAGCTTCAAAATGTGTGCTTTTTTGATATATTCACCGAACATTGTCTTGTTTCGGTGTGGATAATAATTTCCCAAAGTAATTGATATACACTCTATAAATCGTAGTTTTGCAAATAATTCAAATTTTGAGTAATACAATGTTGTTCCTAAACCACTGGCAAAAAAAAAACAACACATTTAGTTTCATCGGAGAGTTGAAGCTGTTTTTTAACAAGCGTCCAACGTGGACTATACGAGGGAGAAATATAAAATGAATAGAGGCCTTCGAAATGTTGACCATAAAGGGAACCTCAGCAGTGGTGGATACAATGTCTACGTGAGGGGAAAGTACTGAGTATATCAGGAAAGAAAGGAACTAGTGGTGAGTAGTAGTGATAAAAATCGCTGAAGAGGGCACAGGAAGCCTAAGAAAACATATGTTCCATAATCCTCAAAGGACAATATTACTGCTTCTGAAAGGTCCATCTCTTGCCATCATCCTATAGTAATGATGACTTGGATCTGTATATTCTGATTTCGGGGTGTCAGTATTAGCAGGTGGAGAGAATATTGCCATTAGTAGTGGTTGTGTAAGGTGACTCTCCATAACCAGTATCCTTTCCGAGTGGTAATATGGTGGATGTTAATACCAGACAAACGAAAAGGGTCCTCACAAGAAGAAACTTAAAGGAATATGTGCACATTTCTCTTCGAATCTAGTGAGAAAATTTATACAGATAATTATTCCAGAGAATTTCACCTTCAAGCGCTATGGCACAGCCACCTCCAGTGTGGACAGTGGCAGACAACAGAGACTCATCATTTTCTGGTGTGCGAGCGAGAAAGTATAGTAGTAGCGATCGGACAAACTATATTAAAATATACGAAAAATATTGTGTAATATACGCAAAAGTTGATTGCTCTATTCCAAATGTAGTACCCCGGTGCGAACTATTAAAATTAGCTTTCTTGATAAAGTATGGTAGCGCCATTCTACAATATTTTACATTTGTTATTGTCATGGTTGGCATGGT
>JAGDQP010020292.1:17783-33512 GCA_022664845.1 Lepisma saccharinum | reverse complement strand
ACCACAAATTTTCCTTCTACGGCTTTTCATTTATGCAATATGTGTAGCTTATCTGTTAAAGTTTCCATGTTTGGTCAAGTTTCGCAGAACAGTTGATTTTTGACGATTTTCTTAAATGCAAAAATCAAAATTTTCTATGCCTATCAAATGATAATTCGCATTTTCTCTCACAGGCTCGTACAAAGGTATTTTTGTCTTCTATCCATGAGGAACCTACTTCCGAAGTTTGTCCCTGTCACACTTTTCCACATGCCTTTTTTAGATTCCTCTTCGTGCAACATTCCTAGAAGTCGTATTCGTATTTCGTCGCTCTCTGAAGATGTCAGTGTTTATGTTGATGAACCGATCATAAACTTTCAAAACTACACAGCAAAAAAATAGCTGTGTTAATTCAACACAATGCGGTGTCCCAGCGTGACTACCATTTTTTGTGTTAGGCTAAATCAACAAAACACACAGTGTTGATTTTGTACAGGGAGAAAAAAACAAGTTACGGTTGCAGTGAGATTTGAACATGGGGTGCTGTTACAAATCGAGCGTTTTACCAACTAATCTAAATCGTCAGGACATACAGAACAATAGTTTGAAACACTATAGACGATGAATGTTGCTAAACCCCAAACACAAACAGTTACTCTCACGACTTATGCCATGATTTAATCACTTTTCCATTGGTCAATTAGGGATCAGAATTCCCATTCGTTGAGAATATTTCCATTTCTATGAAAGCAAGTGCAGCATTTGACATGTTGTTACGATAAGAAAGCAGTAATGCTGCTCAAGTGTTTGGCTGTCGCCATCTCGTTTGCTTTCATAGAAATAGAATGTTCTCAATTAATGGGAATTCTGGTTCTCAATTGACAAATAGAAAGTAATTAAACCATGGGATAAGTCGTGCAAGTAACTTAATATGTTTTGGGGGTTGAGCAACATATATTTGATCGCCTTCACTGTTTAAATCTATAGTGTAATCGTTTAATTCAAATGTTGTTCTATAAATACTGTTTGCATCTCGTGCCATTTATGTCTGACGATTGAGCCAAGTTGATAAGACGCTTGACTTCTAACTGAGCAACCCATGTTCAAATCTCGCTGTAGTCGTAACTTTTTTTTCTCACAGTACCGAATTAAACACCGTGTGTTGTGTTGATTTAACACACAAAAAGTGGTAGTCACGCTGGGACACCGCATTGTGTTGAATTAACACAGCTATTTTTTGCAGTGTAAGGCCCATCTCATGGCCCAGTAACTAAGATATAAATTACTGATATAAAGACGAAGCTTTGCTTTCTGATTGTATGAACCGTATTAATAAATAAATAATTATTCTGTGAACCTTAACAGTGATGGATAATACGGCGAAGAATGTAACCTTACAGGCATGTGTTTTCAGATTCGAATTTAATGAAAACCTCAATTTGCGTGATTCTTAAATCTAAAGGATGTTAGCCGAATACTTCAGTACGAGCGGTCCCGGGTTCGATTCCCGGTGGGGGCTCAAAAATTGCGGTGTTGACCCAGCATCGTGAGGACAATCGGGGAGCTGCTGTGAATAAAAGACAGTGGCGATCACAGTGAGAGCTTCGGCTTTCCTCTCCCAACCCGTCTGGTCAGAGTGGGAGCATAGACCGACTCCTCCCTTCGGGGAGAGGCCTCATCCACTAGTGGATTGAATATGGCTGTGATTTATATATACAGATAAAATGTATTTGATGAGCGATAACAAGACTATGGGTTACGTCCGTCCCAATATATAAGTACGTTTTACACTAACCAAACTCCGATATACAGTAAACTTGATTTTTAAAAATATATTTTACGGAAATTTAAAACACCATGGTACTACATGAAATTACGTCAAACAGTGCATATGTTGTTTTCAAACGTATTTGTCTATGATGAAACCAAAAGTGACAATTAACATCAAGTTGAATAGTGAATAGGAAGGGTATCTTCTCCCAGGAAGTAATGATTTAAGTAATATATCCTAACTCATCATGCAACCCAAATGACGCTTATGCTTGTTGGGTGGCCTATACGAAAGGGGTGGCATATATCATCTCCAATTCATAATCAAGCGATCAAGATTTCTCACTAAACAGGAGAAATAAATAGATCGGAAGATCCCACAAGAAGAGATATCATTTGACCTCGCTACAACGGACGTTCATATTAACTGGTAATCTTAAGTAATAATTGAAAGTTACACTCAAATTACAGTGCAGGCTTTATCATTGCTCTGTTTTCTAGCTTGAACGAAAAATATGCTTCTGATCTGACAATGGTGTAGTAAAAATCGTAGATAGTGAGAGAATATGTATACTGCTGTATTATTTCTTGTGATTCAATTGGTGTACGCTTATGAAACGCAGAAATCTTGCTTCTAATCTCACATACTCGAATATATTACAAAATATTAACCCGTTACTTAAATCGGGAGAAAAATTAACTTTACTAAACAACATACACAGAATCAAAGCAGTTTTTAATCTGTTACTTTTTTAAAAAACAAAATCGTGCATTTGCAGATCAATGAGGCTTAATTATTTTAGGCAAATCATTGTTTTGTTGTTGTTTTTTTTTAAAAATATATGAAAACTGTTTTGAAACCCGGCATGTTTTGGAAGCTATCGTGTTTCCTTACTTTTGCGACTGGTTGTACTAAACATGCGTCTGCTCGCGGAAGCAGACTGATCGATAAACTGGCCGAACGAAAGCTTCTTGTACTATTTACCGTTCCTTTCTGTATGTTTGCCACAAAAATCAATGACAATGCGTGCAATGAATTTAACGAATCAATGTCTACAACATTTTCAAATGTTCCAAGTAACACCAATAACTGTTTACGGAAGTAGAAACGAAAAAAAATATAATTTGGCTTCACATCTATGTGTCACAACTTACCGTCATCTCGCCAGAAGCAACTGATTCTCTGTGTCACTCTCTAACAATTGTTGCGGTGAATTACAACAGCATTCTTCTGGAATCTCCACAATATTTCTCATCTTTTCTCGCACATCAACCACACGATCAGCGCCTGGCATTTTATCTGCATGTGTATTTATGTCTACCTTGTTGCATATTTCGTATCTAACACACTACTACATACACACACACACATATACAAACATTAACTCACACGCGTGCGCAGCGGAAAACACGACAGCAATACTCCGAAGTCAACTTCATAACTAAACAGTTAAATAGTATTGTTGATACGGTTACGGCAAGTTATCCCTCCCCCCTGCAGAGTAATTTCTCACGCTGTGCTTCTGCTTGTGAATTACGTATCAAAAGCGCTGAGATACCGGCTTGCAATGAGAAACCTCATTCTTTCAGACACGCAGGGTGGGGAGTGTGTAAACGCTCGTGCAACGTTGCCAGTTCTAAGCACACAGCTTCCAAATCCTTTCTGGTAGACAAGTCTATCACGTTTCGACCAAGGATATGACTGAAAATACGAACAGTATTTACATGTTTACACACATTAAATTTGGCAGTAAAGTACCTAAAATGTATGTTTTATTAATTGTCCATCTTTGGCAACATAGCGGCACCAATGCAGAATCACCAATTCGTATTTCTTCGTTCGTTTTCGGTACTTTTCGAGTTTTAAGAAGATGGGATAAAAAAGAAGAAAACAAAAGAAAACAAAAAGTTAAAAAAGCATTTCAAGAAGCTCTCTGTTGACACGTAAGTTTCTAAACACATTCATATGTGCGTGCCCCGTCACCCACATCTTGCAGACAGACCACACCAGCCCCCTTTCATGCTTATTCTTTCTACTCACTTGAACCTTTATAACAAATTTCTTGGCTAACGTTGCGTGTCAAACCAAAGTGGACCATCACAAAACAAATCATAGGAGAAACGAAGAATACATAAAAGTAGGAATGTAAACGTTTAAAATTCTTTACTACTCTACAATTACCTTAACAAAGAACGTACAATGGAAGGGTAATTTCTGTCCTGCAAGGAAACTAATACAGAACAAAGGCACAAGAAGGTGTAATAATAACCAACGAAAGAAATCCGTGAAATGAAGAAAGAAAATCAGTATGATTATTTTCACGAAATAACTTTCATCATACCAATTTACCAAAAGTAAAAATGATAAATTTAGAAAGTATAAAACAAAAATCGTACACAACTAGAACCTGCTTCTAAACTAATATAATGCCAACTTGTACATGTTACGCAGTTATTCGCATACAGATCGCCGGAATTTTAAAGTTATTTCATTAACCATCATATTCGTAAGAAAGATGTTCGGGATTCAGCAGAACCCACAGTAATGATTATCCAAATATATATTTTATTCACATTCTGATAATTTTATAATGGATGTTCTTCCAGAAGGTTATAAGCCTAAAGGTCTCAGGCCAATCAATGGAGATTTCCCCGCTGTCTTGCATCGGATGGTGGCGGGAACACATAAGGACATTCGTTTTATGTGGAACCCGAAACACGTGCCTCCCCACCGGGAATCGAACCCAAGTTCTCGTAACTACAAAGCGAAAACCTTAACCATTTATCTCCCGCGGCCATTATTGTATTTTTCCATACATAGAACAATGGTGTTGAAATCCAATTATTCTGTAAAAGTTAGTTAACTTGTTTTGTACATATGGATGGCAGAGATCCACCCGAAAGATAAAGAAGACTGAAGTATCATTGTTACTGTCAATTTACAAATGTTACAGATGAAAATCATGATTATGGGGCCCGTCTTCTGTACCTTCCTGTAATATATGAAATTTGGGGACTTTAAATAGGGCCGACAGATGCACTAGGGCCCACTGGAAAATTTTCAGGTATCCAGGCAGCCCAGTCTACCTTGGTCCCTGTTCTGTCAATCTTCCATTCATTTCCTTCCTAGGCTAGGAAACTTGATAGTTGACACGCCGTGTGAAAAAGTACAAAATTGTACAAAAAAAAGTGAGCAAATAGTAATCATAACTGAGAAAGTTTACAAGTTATCAAAAGTTGAATTATGTCCGGTGTGTACAAGACTGTTTTAAACTGTAAAATAACTAAGTAAAGTGACCGTTTTTTTGAAGCCCAAAGCGGGACACTGTAATATTATTTAATAATTATTTTATATGTCCCATATTTTCAACAATTTTCAAAATAATTCAAAATCTCAGAGCACTATCAAAATGTTTAAAACATAGTGCACTAGTACTTACAAATTCCTATTAAATACAATCTGCAGCGATCTCGAGATCTTCTCCACTGATTAGTGATAAGACTTCAATTAAATAATGACGTCATAATCTTTGAAAGCGTAATACTCATGAATGGACAAGATTTCGAGATCGCTGCCCATTGGATTTCGTAGTAATTTCTGAGAACTAGTGCCCTATGATTTTTTTTTTTTTTAGTGCTCTTCGATTTTGAAACATTTTGAAAAAGGTTAAAAAGTAGGGGCAGCTTTTCAGTCTTTAAGAAATTGCAAAGCTTCAAGCATGTTTTGTGAAAATTTATTTTTGTAACTAATAATGATTTCAGTGTTGACACCTGAATCTCAGTTTTCTCTGATGTTCATAGTATATTCAAAACTTGTTCAACCGAGGCGTTGGTTTCAGGTAGATATAAAATAAACTAGACCATTTTGACACAGCTTTTCTAACCCTGATTAAGGATAATCTAAAGCAACGATCTCCAACAAAAGATGGTAGCACTACCACCGTATATATCTAATGCATTTTCACTGTTACTGCAAATTCAAGCCTAGAGAGTTCAAACTTTCAGGGAAGAAAGTTCATAACCAATTCAAGAGCATGATCGATGCCGATGAACACTAAAAATACATTAGGCATAAATACGGAGATAGTGCTGCCATCTTTTGTTGGAGATCATTGCTTTAGATTGTCCTTAACTGTTACCTCTGATACTTTATCACAAATAATATACATGAAACATACAAGATACACGAAAACTCGACAAACAGTGTATTTAGTTCATGCTTGAAAACGCCCTTTCTACAACAAAATCAATAGGTTCATTTTTCTACATTTGACCATATTGGCACTCAAGACAGACAAGCCCAGTGGAAACGTTCAAGTCCTAGACCACTGTTTCAAATACTGAGCACGTGTTTCACACAAGCCACTCGCCATACTGACCACTGTATCTTCTTTCACCACCTATCATTTTGAACTTCGTTTAGTTGCATCTTAACTAAACATGGATGAAACAAATTATCTTATTTGGAAACAAGATTTTGTTTTAAACTGTCGATTGCTCTCTCAGAACTTCCACTTTCTCCTTCAATTATTGAAACAAGTTTATCGAAATTGGTTCTACTTTGTACATAGTCAAGCAGCAACTTTTGATATTTACTTTGGCTTATAAAATATGGTTTTAAAGCAGAAAATAAATGTAAAATTCTTTCAAATGCAGCGCAAACCATTGTGTTTTGCTGAACCCCAATCCAATTGTGTTACATCCGATTTGCACAAAACACTAGAAGTTTCTTTAGTTAAAAAAGTTAATTTCAACTACAATACTTCCAACGTAAATGGACAAACAATCACAGGGAGACTCTGAATTTGCATTATTATGTTTGCACCACATTCCACACCAATTAACCCTCGTCACTGAATGCTTTGAACTGTTCTCTAACACAAGTGCACAAAGGCAAAACTTGAGCACCAAACTAATTTCACGCAGCGGAATGCATACCGGTAGAGTTGCTAACTCCTCTCTCATTTCAAACAAGCGGGACATTCTGGAGTCCCCAGGATTTTTAGGAAGACAGTGGGACAGATAGCTGTAAAGTGGGACTTTCGCGCCCAAAGAGGGAAGGTTGGTCACCTTAAGAAAAGTGCGCATTTCGAAAAAATCAGAATGAGGAAAAAATATATAACTTTTCTAACGATCTCCAACAAAAGATGGCAGCACTATCTCCGTATATGTCTAATATATTCTTATCGTTGCACAGTTCAATCAAACTTTCAGGGGAGAAAGTTCATAACCAATTCAAGGGCATGATCGATGCCGATTTTTTATTTTTGTTTTCCTTCATTGTTGAAAGAGCTTCATTGTTGTTGTGAATATCGAAACCTATAACAATGAAGCTCTTTCAACAATGAACAAAAAAGAAAATTAAAAATCGGCATCGATCATGCTCTTGAATTGGTTATGAACTTCCTTCCCTGAAAGTTTGAACTCTCTAGGGTTGAATTTGCAGGAGCAGCAATCAAATTTCGTGTAACAATGAAAATTCATTCGACATATACAGAGGTAGCCTGCCATCTTTGTTGGAGATCGTTGCTTTAGATTATCCTTAAGTGTTATACCAACGGTGACTTATAAAGAAATGAAAACACACTACCGGTTTCTTGTATATGTTGCTTTTCACATGGTCTGTTAATAAGCGTGATATATTGACAAACTTCTATATCTTCATTATTTCTTTTGATTTTTCTTTATGTAGTAGTATATTTCGTTATTATTATCTCAATGCTGTCATTAAGATAAACGGAGAACATCTTCCATTTGTTCCTAATTTTGCAACGTCACCAGTTTCCAATTCATTCCAACTAGAACTCATAATGTCACTCACATCCGACAACAATTTTAAGATAGATCTGTTTCTTGTCTCCACGGTGAGCCAAAACATTCCTGTGAAATTGTGCTCTCGTAGCAACCCCCTTCGCAGAATCAAACCCTCCTTCGATCACAAGAGAAAGTGCACATCAGAGACTCCGTACTAGTCCTCCAACCATTTTTTTCCAAATTTGCAATATATTCTATCCGCGTATTCGTTATTTCTGTAAGTCCAATAAATATCTAGTTTACTTTATAAAATAACAGATAAGAAAATCGAAATACCAAGTCACAATTTTTGGGCAATCATTTTTTCTCAATTACCTTAATTTCTACATTTTTATTCACATCCTTTAATAGTTACATTCTAGAATCATATGAGAAATTCTCAACAACTTATCTTATTTTTATTTTTATAAGTAAGAGTATTTTATTTTTATAAGTCCTATTAAATAAAAATGGTATTAAATGAACATTGGAATGAAAAATTATGAAACATCTGACACTTACAGTGAAACTTACACACTGATTAAAGCTACACGGCACCGGATGCACGAGTTCGGAATGACCGAGGCTTTTTCGGGTATTTCCTCAGTTAAACCAGGCTAATGTGGGGATAGTACCTTTACCCATAGCCTCTGGCCGACTATGTTCCCACGTCCTCTCCTCTCCCGGTCTTGGAACAATTAACTTTTTAACTAGAACAACCAATGAACGTTTAGCACCTGCAGTATATACCTTTGTCTTTGTTATTGTTCTAGAAGAGATACAAAGCAAACATTTGAAATAATCACGTTCTTTAGTTTGTTAGTTTGCTCCAGTGTTTCTCTTGTGTTTCTGATTTCCTCTTTATTTCTGTATACTAGTCACATCCTACCTCTGCCAACATCTATCGCATACATTCCAAGCGCGGTCTTCCATTCTTCCGTTTTGCCTCAGTGGACCGCTCCAGTATGGTTTCATCAACCTGCCTTGTCTCAGCATGTGTCAAATCACACCCTCTCTCTTTTGTTGAATGCAATTCTATATTGAACAATCACATCTACTGTTACATGCACTACAACAAATAAATCAGGATCATACCTACAGGAAAATTCTATATTACATTCAATAGATTTGGTTTTCTGTTTTAGGTCCCTTTGATACTTGATAGCAAAGCTCATGGTATCCGTCCGTGTCCAGAAATTAAATCTCAGGAACTACAAGATATAACGAGATGCTTGAGGTGTCGTTGGAAAAATCTTTGCTAGATTAGCTCAGGGCCGCCGGAACCGTCTTCATTGGTGCAGCAGTTCAGTGTTGCCAACCCATTCTTTAAAAAATCAATATTCAAATTGCTTCCATTCAGTTAGACGTATCTGCGCTAAACTTGGTAAAACCATTACTCGACACTGAGGGAGTTTACGTAACCAAGCAACCCAACTGCCAGTGTTGCCAATCTATTTTCTATAATAGTATTTTTTCATGTTGTTTCCGTTTCTTTAGACAGCAGCGCCAAACTTGGCATAAACATTATTGGACACAATAGAAAAGTAGTATGGGTCTGCGTTCCTAAGCATTACAGTTGTCAGTGTTGCAAGCCTATTTTATAAAAATATAATGCTTGCGTGGCTCAAATGCTATCAAGGGACCGGAGCCTTCGCGATTGTTTGTAGAATCAGAGCTCTAATTTGTTTTCTGTTAACATGTTGGAGGAAAAGTTTGAACATGCTGGGAGGAAGAAGATCTTGCAGTTAATCTCAAAACGAACTTCTTTCCTGCTGATACTATGTGAAACCTAATTTGTGAACTTAAAGCAACACGTATTCATCTTAGCATTTCGCTTCCATTACAATTTATCATTCGTTTATGGAAGCGAGCGCAAAACTTCAGTCAGTATGGGAAAACTACTTAATCACTGGAGCTTTGCAGTGCCAATTAGCATGTAAGCAACTACATGAAACATACTGTGTGTAAGTCATTGACTGTGCTCAAGAATAACTCTTAGGTTGAACTGTACGACAAGCGGTTTCAGCACTGAATTTACATAATAAAGAAATAACTGTACGTTTTCTCTTACTTTTACTTTCCGTTAAAAAAAAAGAAAAAAAGAAAGAAAAAACTACCTCAAAGAGCGACTCCCTAATAAAATGTCTGGAAAAACAGTGCAAATGACAAATTGAATACCTTTTATCACATTTTTAATGAACAAGAAACTTCAGCATATGAAATACATGATGCAGAAAAATTATAAGTCGAAACGACTGTAAATCAATACACGGAATACGTGTTAAGGAAAAAAGCAGCCTGTGTCTCTAGCGTTGTTAAATTCCTATGAGAACTTCAGTTCCTTGCTGATGTTTTTCCTTCTCGTGTTTATCGTATTTCAGCGGCTTTTTCTCAACTAGTTATTTTGTCTAACATATTTCATTCCACGCATAGTAAAATAAATCATTTATCAAGAGACTACGCGGGTACACGAGCGTAACGCTAACCGCAAATGAGAATTACTTCTACATTAATCTCCCCCACACGGCATTATTTGCACAAAAGCTGAGAGCAGTGACAAGACCGTGTAGAAGCAGTGCGGACGATATTAGCCTTATGCACTTTGGCCACCTAGTAAGATGTTCCACACTTGGATTAATGGGTTACTTTTAACATTTTTTTTTTTTTTTTTTTAGTTTATTAACCGAATGGAGAGTTATTCCCTTTTAGAAATGACATCCTAACAGCAACCCATCCTGTTTCTTTTTTTCAGTGCATTCCCAAAGATTACAGGTATTTGTACAGGTACAGCTACTCCTTCAAATGATTCACATTAATTTCTATAGCTGAGGAGGCTATCCGTTGTCTCTGACTATAGAAAGCGTCTTACATAGTTAATAAGTTAATACAAAGCGTAAGGGAAGAAAAGAAACAGAGAAAGAGGACACTGACTATTATATTTTGCTGTAAAATTTCTAAGACACTGAAGATATGAAACGTATGTTATCGCTTAGACGACCACATAATTACAAACTGCTAATATTTACATACATACAATACTCTCTTTCTTTCTACTTCTATACGCCTAGTTTATTTAATCTCCTCTTTCCCTACATACTGTCCCTGAACTTCTACCTGTTCAGAGCTACAGACTAAAAATGAATTTCTGTTTATTTTCTTAACATTTCAAGCACCATGAGACAGCTCTCTCAATATTTCCATTTCCTCCAGCAAAGAAAGTTCAAAGGATTCGCAAACACATGTGTCATTGATTTTGAGGTCTTCTCTGGCATTTGAAATCTAAAATTTCCAACCGTGTGTGTTTGTTTACATGTATATACCCATACATACATAAATATAAATAAAATGGCCCCTGTCCTCATTTAAGAAAAAAAGAAAACGGAGGGGCGAATATCTGTATACACTAATGTTCTCATTAACTACAGCATATTTCAATAGGAATAATGTTATTTTATTTGATCGATTCCAAATCTAGACCCTGTACGAGAGGTTACCGTACACGGAAAGTAACTTGAAGTAAAATTAACTACGTCAAACTGATTCCTGATAGGTGACAGGATTCGTTCGAAACGTGCCCCGGTCATGAACTCCCAAAAAATGTCTGAAAAACATTCTGCATGTATGACAGCTTCGGTGACCTGAACGTCAGAGTCACTGGGAGATGCTGCATAGCTAGGCGTGCAGAATAAAAGAAATTATGATTAACAGGCACAAAGGACTGATATGTGGCGCGTCAAGCCAAATCACGTACATACAATAAAATTCCGTTCAAATTATCACATTGTAACAAGTCACACATTCAGGGAACACTAAATTTTTGGATAAGCAAATCATTTCCCTGAAAATTTAACAGCCTTTCTAATATCAAACACTTAAATTTATATTAGTAGTTTTCTTTCAATGGTATAGTGATGATAAGTATCACGATAAAGGCAACATGTATTTTAATTGTTGAGCTATACTAGAGTGGTTCGATAATAAAGGTTCAGATCCCAATTATAGCTAGACATGTATTCTGTAAAATGTGACACGTACACCATGAGAACTGCACACTAACGTTTATTTCTCGACAGTCACATCGTACAGATTCAAGCATTGCACGAGTTTAAAGATGCCTTAACGATAACCATCTATGAGTGATGTGCAGAACAGCGCTATCCAATCTTCGAATCTTTTGTTGGGTAATAAGTTCCTGGAGGGTCTGATGAGGTGAAAATCAGACGAGGCCAGATCTGGACTATGCTCCAGAACGTCTGTTCTGGATCGTCAGTCAGTTCCGTTCGGCTGCTTTGGAATTTGTTGCACTACACACACACTTCCTTTCCACTTAGCACACCTTGCCCATTTAATCTGTAATAAATGTCACTCTGAATCACTTCCTCTGCTTCCAAAAATCTGATAACTGGATGCACCTCAACCTTGGAATACGTTTGCAGCACACCGTCCTTCTTCAAATACAGTGTGTGGCAAAACAGCTCGTGGCGCCTACTGTAGTCTTTCTCTTTAGTTGTGTTGAGAGTAGCTCTAAGTGCAGTTGGCGTGGCGATAATTGTCTTCAGAATGGAGAAGATGGTCTTTACCATGCACTATTTTCGGTTATACGATGTGAAGCGTCAGAATGGCATTCCTGTACCCTTCCCACTCCCCAGGTCTCACGGCCCCCGATGCCTACACATGGGGCGTGCTGAAAGAATCCGTTTTCCGGTCTAATGACCCGCCTAGAAGTGTTCCCGAATTACAGGATATTTCCTTTTGTTGCAGCAACCTGTGTTCATCAACATGTTCAACACTCTGCAGAATCGTTCTGAACTCTGCGTGAGACGTGAGGGTGGACACTGAACACTTGCTGTATCGATGCACTTAGATATGTGTTACCGTAGTCACCTCGCATCTTCTATTGACAAATCTTGATTTCGTAGCATGGTTGTAATTTCAGTACTGTTTGTTTTGCCACATACTGTACTAGACCAAACGCAGACAGGTGGCTGTATGCTCACAGCGCTTGTGTGTCGAGTACTATTCACTTCAACCTATTGATGAACACTTGTGGCATCGAGAAAGCGCACTTACTACACAAACAGTGTTCCTCTGTACCTTTAATATCGGACCGTCCTCGTACCTTAAGAAACAGTACCAGCTATTTTAATTTAAAATAATATGTGCAACAAGATAAGATTGTAACCACTATTACATCAGTGCTGAGACAATCTTTTCGGTTTCCATGTTACTGTACACAATAAACGAAGAGATTTTCCATTATACGTACGGAAATTGGAAGAAATATAATAGATTGTAGAATGAGGTTCAACATTGTTATTTACTTTTAAAAATATAATATACGAATCTCTCAGGTTTCGCGGTGTAATAGCAAGAGACGCTGACTTAACAGTTCAGCACTGTGCAAGATTGACAGGGAAAGTACTCCTCGCATCAGTTATTCTCACCGAAGTTTTGCAAAGCTTGTTTACTCAGTACCACCATAAGACATGGTGGTATCTAGAAAAGACGTCCCGGTTGCTACACTCCTTATTCATTTCCCAGAAAGTGTGGGGTTTTGCTAACTCTTCTTTCGCATTTAATTTTATCAGTATTAATGACCTTTTATACCTATTTTGTTCATATTATGCCATGATGATTTCAGGAGATAAATATGAAAAATGGCATTGAGCTTATACGGAAGACTGAACTTTTATTTCCAAAAGCAAATTACCGAAGTGGCTCAAGTGTAGTGTTCAATCAGTGTGTCTTACTTGTGATGATGTATGCCAGTCAAACGACGAAATTAGACGCGGAAACGATTAACAGATTAAGAGCTACGCAAAGGGTACACGCTGGTGGAGAGTATATAGAAAAAAATTTAATACTTCTCCGTTTAAACTAAATAAAGAATGTTTGGGAGAGAAAGATAAGTTTTTTTCACAAGCTCTCGGAGACATCTAAAATATTACTTCCACCAACAAAGCCTCAACGCCACACAAAGACGTCTAAAACAAGAATGGAAAAGAAGGAAGTTGTTTCCTTCTAATACCCAAAGAAGATTACTGGCTTTCTTCTACATCTCCACCCTCAAAATTACTGAAAGATGATTTACGGTCGATTTCAGCTACTATCAGAGTTTATTTGTGAAATATTTTTGTAGGGAGAAATTGCTATTACAGAGTAGTGCTGATGGACGAACACGACAATGTGTACGTAATAATAATAACAACAACAAAAAAAAAACATGAGTCACGACTGAAGTAACAATGTCTACTGTTACTTCCGACACCGCAAGATTATTACGCACGTGAAAGAATGCAATCTAACGGAAGAATGTGATATCACCCACTCACCTAAATTCAACTTCAACATATCTTTTCCTACCAGAATTATCTTTACAGGCTACTTGCAATTTTCAACAGTTACTCGAGAGTTAATACCATGAATTAAGTTTCCTTATATACGGAATAAAAATACAATATTCTCTACAGATTTCATGGCTCCTACTAACATCTCAATACCGTAATTATTTTACGTAAGTGTCACCGTGTCACGGTACTAGTAATTTGATTCCGAAGAATACTGTTGATTCCAGTGGAGAGAAAAAAAAATGACGTCATGCATTAATTATTGTGCACAACAGATGCAAGAGGTCTTCGAACAAAAACGATACTCGCAATCTTGAGATAAATAACAGTCATAACCAACAGGGTTATTTTTACGGTGATTCCGGGTTCGATCAACTCAAGTTTACGGAAAGAGAGTTAATGACAAATCTGTAAACAATACATGTGTGGGGAAATGGACAACACTGTTGAATCAGCGTCAATCGGAGAATATGTGTATGTTTAGTTACAAAAAGTTTATTTTACATATTCAAAATTCTCTACCAGAAAAATTGCTACAGTTCTCTCATACATGTTATTTACACTTCTTGAGAATATAACTCACATTCTAAGAGATATTTATCAAGGATGTGTACGGAAATTGTAGAATACTTACTTACTTATTTCAGTGAATTACATTAACAGAAAGTTCAATTCGTAGAATTCTACAAACGATAGCCAATTACACAAGGGGCACTGGTTTATGTTAAAACATTTTGAATTCGATTTTTAATACAGACTGATAATTCAACACGAAGTCACGTTTGTTCAAAAGACGAAACGGTACCTTACATGTAGTAAGTATGATTTAGTTGAATTTGATTTTTTTTATTTATGGCTTTTTTGGATGTAAGGCTCAGGCCGGGATAGGGGATGGGAAAGGATTCGGGAAGGTTCCGGCCAGTGCCTATGTTGAAGGTACCATCCCGGAATTTGCCGGTTGTGACTGAGGAAAAGGCCTGGAAAATCTCAGGCAGGATGGTCGGCCGCTGAGATCGAACCCAGACCTCCGGAATGCTACGTCAACGCTATGCCACTGAGCTACGGCGGCTTCGTATGTGCTTTAGTAAATTCCGTGCTCAAACTTGGCCGCCAAATTTACTTAATCCGATATTTTCACTCAAATCAATTTACTTCATTTGCCATGCTTAGCCTATCTGAAACGAAAATCTTTGGATCATAAGTCACAGGTCTAGGTTTGAGTTTGGAGGTAGGCATGGATTTACGTTTTCAGATTTAAATTAATATATAACGTGCGGCTTGAGTAAAAAAAATACTAATAGGTCAATATGTACAAAGTTTTACCTACGATATATTTTTGAACGGCAGAATCACCTTTCATTTCTTCTTTACTACAGAGACAGGATTAGTAAACTGAAAAGATACAAACTTCTGACATTCACATTGAATGAGGTGCGAGTTTTCGTAAGGTTTCCATAAATGGATGATCATTGCAAACTAAAAGACAATGTACTTTAATTTAATACATAAACGACGGTCGGGTGACGTTTCGTCCAAAGACATTTAGTCCAGGGACATGTAGTCCATAGACATTTCGTCCACAAGACAATTCGTCCATTGACTTTTTCGTCCGCAAGACATTTCGTCCATTGACTTTTTCGTCCGCAAGACATTTCGTCCAATCGACTTTTGGTCCGTCCAACAGATTTTTCGTCCAATCGACTTTTGGTCCACCGGATTTTTCGTCCACAAGACATTTCGTCCAATCGACTTTTGATCCAACGGATTTTTCGTCCAATCGACTTTTGGTCCAACGGATTTTTCGTCCACAAGACATTTCGTCAAATCAACTTTTGGTCCA
>JAGDQP010020292.1:0-17383 GCA_022664845.1 Lepisma saccharinum | reverse complement strand
AATATGTGTATGTTTAGTTACAAAAAGTTTATTTTACATATTCAAAACTCTCTACCAGAAAAATTGCTACAGTTCTCTCATACATGTTATCTACACTTCTTGAGAATATAACTCACATTCTAAGAGATATTTATCAAGGATGTGTACGGAAATTGTAGAATACTTACTTACTTATTTCAGTGAATTACATTAACAGAAAGTTCAATTCGTAGAATTCTACAAACGATAGCCAATTACACAAGGGGCACTGGTTTATGTTAAAACATTTTGAATTCGATTTTTAATACAGACTGATAATTCAACACGAAGTCACGTTTGTTCAAAAGACGAAACCGTACCTTACATGTAGTACGTGTGCTTTAGTTGAATTTGATTTTTTTATTTATGGCTTTTTTGGATCTAAGGCTCAGGCCGGGATAGGGGAGGGGAAAGGATTCGGGAAGGTTCCGGCCAGGGCCTATGTTGAAGGTACCATCCCGGAATTTGCCGGTTGAGTGAGGAAAAGGCCTGGGAAATCTCAGGCAGTATGGTCGGCCGCTGAGATCGGACCCAGACCTCCGGGATGCTACGTCAACGCTCTGCCACTGAACTACGGCGGCTCTGTGTGTTCTTTAGTAAATTCCGTGCTCAAACTTGGCCACCAAATTTACTTAATCCGATATTTTCACTCAAATCAATTCACTTCATTTGCCATGCTTAGCCTATCTGAAACGAAAATCTTTGGATCATAAGTCACAGGTCTAGGTTTGAGTTTGGAGGTAGGCATGGATTTACGTTTTCAGATTTAAATTAATATATAACGTGCGGCTTGAGTAAAAAAAATACTAATAGGTCAATATGTACAAAGTTTTACCTACGATATATTTTTGAACGGCAGAATCACCTTTCATTTCTTCTTTACTACAGAGACAGGATTAGTAAACTGAAAAGATACAAACTTCTGACATTCACATTGAATGAGGTGCGAGTTTTCGTAAGGTTTCCATAAATGGATGATCATTGCATACTAAAAGACAATGTACTTTAATTTAATACATAAACGACAATGTTCTTTAATACATAAACGACGGTCGGGTGACGTTTCGTCCAAAGACATTTTGCCCATATGACATTTAGTCCAGGGACATTTAGTCCACAGACATTTCGTCCACAAGACAATTCGTCCATTGACTTTTTCGTCCAACGGATTTTTCGTCCACAAGACATTTCGTCCAATCGACTTTTGGTCCGTCCAACAGATTTTTCGTCCAATCGACTTTTGGTCCACCGGATTTTTCGTCCTCAAGACATTTCGTCCAATCGACTTTTGATCCAACGGATTTTTCGTCCAATCGACTTTTGGTCCAACGGATTTTTCGTCCACAAGACATTTCGTCAAATCAACTTTTGGTCCAATGGACTTTTCGTCCACAAACATTTAGTCCAAAAATGTCCTGTGGACGAAAAATCCGTTGGGCCAAAAGTCGACTGGACGAAAAATCTGTTTGACGAAAATCCGATTAGACGAAATGTCTTGTGGACGAAAAGTCTGTTGGACCAAAATTCCATTGGACGAAATGTCTTGTGGACGAAAAATCCGTTGGGCAAAATTTCGTTTGGCGGAATGTGGTATCACCATAGACGACAGCTCAAGCAGAAACATTATTTCTTTCATCGATATTTGCTTTGAACATTTATTACGAGCAACAATAAAAAAAATCATTCGGTACTTTGAGATAAGTACACGTGCAATGCGAAGCGGAAGATTTGTCAAACACCATAATACGGTGAGAAGTACACACGAATAGGTACTGTTCATGCATTTTATATAGACTTGCGACCGTGTTTCTTTGACAAGGAAGTTTGTTCCTTTCCCCTTAACAGTGGCCGTAAGCGCTGCAGGGCGGCACACGGAAGTTACGTAATTTATCAATGGGAAGATTTCGAACAAAAGAACAGAAACCCCGTACATTCATTTTATAACTGGAATGAAAAGAAAATAAACAACAGTAATTCCCAACATATACCAACTACATGTTAAGAGAAGAAAAACTCTGCACGACTACTGTGCTTAACCCAGATGTCAGTAATCGCGTTACTTCATCAGTTACAGCATGTAAAAAAAAACAATTTCGAGTACTTGATTCAATTTTTGTGTCCCAATAACTTCACGCATTTTGAAATAGGGCACTCAGTAACATTGTTTTCCTCAAGAAATAATATTTGACAGATTGATGTATTTCTTCAACTTTAGTGTTCTATGGAAGACTAGCGTACAGTTTAACTGATGGTAACAAGGTTCTCACCTCATAGCTCGCTTTAGGTTTCCCCAAAGTCAGTTATTATTCTCAACCGGGACCCGCGCTATATTAGGATTTTGTGATGTTTAACCATGGAGTCCCGTGAATCAGAAATGATTAGCCCGTGGTCTACTGACAGGAAATGTGTACACGGTTTAGAACTCTCCTACTGCGTTCAGCGTTTCTCTTCCATGAAAAACAGACATTATTCTGGAGGTTACTAAGACAAATCAGCGGAGATGTATTGAGTGTTTCTACTAGGGGCGTTCAGAAGTCTCCGAAGCCCATTCCGAAATTAGGAACGCTCTGCACTCTGGAATTCTAAAATTCTTCAATTTACCATTTCTTCTAGGCAGTGCGCGAATTAACGGGGGAGATGTCCGGAATTTTCCCCCCTGCCAAATTTACTTTTCGTCCCTGCCAGGGATAAATCCCCCCTCCCCCTAGAAGATGTTTCGATCAAGATTAGATAGAAAATCAGAACATTTTTATTTGGGAGAAGTTGAAACTATTTTCATGCAAGTGACAAGGGTATATGAAATTTTACTAGCAGCTAAGAAGCCTATTTCGAAGCCATTTCCTTTATGATGATGTTTATGAAGCAGCTTAATGTCAAATATTTAGTATCTTTGGTTTGATTAAGTAACCTTTTATTGGAAAATGGGACTCTCTCTCTCCGTTGGTCTAGTGGTTACCGTCGCTAACTGTTGATCGTGGGGTTCCGGGCTCGATTTCCGGCTCTCCCAAGAGATGTTTTTTCAAAGCGAGAGAGTCTGGAACGGTGCCCACCCAGGTTCGTGATGCAATCGGGGAGCTGCTGTGAATAAAAGACAGTGGCGATAAAAGTTCCTGCTCTCCTCTCCCAACTCGTTTGGTCAGCGTGCGAGCAGTAGACCAATCCCTCCCTTCGGGAGAGGCACCATCCAGTAATGGATTGAATATGGCTGTGAATTATATATATATATATATATTGCCTGTTGAAATTCGTGCGTTATGTTTTATCCCCTCCCCCCTGGCTAAAAAGTTTAATTCGCACACTGCTTCTGGAAATCGAGTCCGAGACTCCTAGATAACAAGTCGACGAGCTAAACCACTCTGGAATCCAAATTTCAATTCAGGAACATTCCAGAATTCCGAACACCCTAGCTTCTACTCTTTGAGGTTCAAAATAACCAAGAGATGCCGCGAAACAACGCAACCTGAGAACAACTGTCTTACATTCTTGCTGTGTTCTTATCAAGGTCAAAATCTAGTACATTTAAACGTAATAGGCTAATAAGACAATACTGTCGTAAATGCACAAAAACTCAAAGCACAATATTGCTTATAAATAACAAACTATTGTGAAATGTGTGGTCAATACGTTAAGCTCAATAGACACATGTTTTGGTCTTCTGTGAGATCAGGAATGTCATTAAAATAATAATAATAAACTTACTAGTTATATATTTGAAACACAACACACTGAACATTAACGTGCATAACGGGTTTGTTGGATACAGTGATTTCTGCAGTGATAAAAGAAAACTGAAAGTTTCCAATTCAATCAGGAGAATGTTGCGTCGCCATGGTGTTTACCTAATTTACAGGATTAAAATTGTTTGCAACGTCTTGTGGCTGTCTGTAGCTCTTCATGTACTATAACCAGTATATCTCCATTAAGCTCGCTGCGGTGGCTCAGTGGTAGAGCGCTCACCTTTTGTGCCTGGGGTCCTAAGTTCGATCCCAGCTCGTCGGCCCCATACGGCTTTGTGATGGACAAACACCGTGTGTGTGAGTTTTCTCGGAGTTCTTTGTTTCCTCCCAGTTACTTCACTCCATAAATTATCTCATTGTCATCCATTCAGCCCGAGCCAAAGTTGCCTAAAGGCTTTAAATAAAATATAAAAAACGCATCTCCAGTAAAGGGTGTTCACAAGAAGTTTGGGTTTTGCCTCTCACTGAAGGAAAAAGCCGACTGGGTAGCCGTGCGGTCTAAGGCGCTAGGCCAACGAGTCGAAGACCCAAAATAAAGTTTACCAAAATTTTTACTCCAAAATCAATGCCATGCTAGTAGCGCTGGTGACAAGAAAAAAAGACTACCACATCGTAAACACACTAAATAGTATTTGAAACTAACTCCAAGTAAAAATACTAAAGTACCGGAAATTAAAATATTGCATTCAAAAGAACATACCTTGCTAACCAGCAGAGCAGACAAAAAGCGGCGCGTGGATCTGCCTCCAGCTGAGAGCGAAAAATGGTTAACTACATTGTAGTACTAAAAATTACTCATCCTTCCTTCCTTCCAGCTCATCAACTAAGTTATTTATAAATAGGTACATGCATGACCTTGAATTGTGAAACATGTAGGTAACTGCGCAATGACTTCCTAACACTCACATAGTGGTGAATAACGAAAATCTATAAATCATTTATTATTGGTTTAGAAATTGAAAACTTTTCCTTGTTTTTGCTTACAAAAATGTTCTTGTCTGTTATACTTACAAAAAATAGACATTAATATAACTACTTATTAAACAGGAAGAGTTTCCATTTAGAAGAAAATAAAACATTCTGATTTCGAATGTAGCTACGGTCACATTAATCATTCTATGAATACAGAGAGCAATGATTCAAGGTTCCTGTTTATTATATTTTGTATGTTATAGCTCTATCTTTATATATATATATAAACATTTACAGTTGTGACATTGGTAATGAAATTCTTAAGAAGAGGAAATAAGGAGTGTGTAAAATTTATATTCTTCACTTTGAAGACCTCGTTGGTGATTTTACCGAATACGGATTTATAAATTTTAAATGTGCGGAGAATACTGGTTCAGTTTAGCGATACTGTGTACAATGATTGGACTTCGGATTATTTTATTATGGGTCATTGTACAATAATCTCGGCGTACATCAATACTCGTGAAACAGAAATAAGTACAGTATAGCACTTATTTTTCTCATTATAAAGACTTTAAAACAAATTTTAAAATTGCTGCAAAATTATAACGGTCATGTTGTGCAACTTTATTTTACAAGATGCCGGTTACTTACTATGAAATGTTTCTACGGCTTTCCGTTAATCTCACCAAGTGAATGATGGGAATGAACAGGTAACTAAGAATTCAGATGCCGGACTAGACAGGACAGAATTTAAAATATTACTCCGTAGCGCGTCTGACTACGAATCGGGCGGCCCGGGTTCAAATCCCGGACAGGACACCGGATACTTTTCTCCCAGTGTTCCCATGCCTGGCGCTCTGAGGTGGACTCAGCCTCATATCAAATTGAGTACCAGAGTGTCCTTGGTACTCCTGGGCACCTTGGAAAGGTACAGAAGGTCTAGCGTGGGACTGACCACCGCACCTCACTTCCTACCGTAGGTCAAGAAAATGTGGAGCGCTACCTCCACATCCCCCATGTGCCGTTCACGGCGCGTGCGTATCACACAGGGGAAAGCTTTACCTCTTTCACTCCGTATTTGTTTTTTCATAGCAAACGAATAACATATTTTTACTAAGCCTGTTCATCCACTACCGATACTTGAAATCAAAAAACGAATCTCGTACCTTCAAGAGAATACATACACTTATGTATATGAAGGTCGATTGCTTTACAGCCCTATACAAATTTGTTTGTGCAAATGATCGCTTAATCAAACACAATTCATTTCTTGGTTTCAGTCGCAGTGGTAGAGGAACGGGTTTAGAAGCACCACCTACAGCTTACGGTCAATTCAGATTTGTAATAAAACATTATAAAATAATTTCAAAGTACGCCCGAACTATTGATCATAGAGATAAAATTTCAAACGTAAAATTAGATTATAAAGAAATGATTTTTCTCTAACTTACATCTAACAGTTACAAAATTTTTAATTTACTCTTTTTTTTAGTCATTGGCAGCGTAATTCAAATTAACACCAAATGAAACATTGCACTGTTCCTCAATTGAGTCGATCTTGTTTTTCGTTTGGAAACTATACCCGCTGAGATTAAACACGAGTCGTTATTCAACATCCTATTGTGCAAACCCCTTGTGTGTTCAGCCGTGTTCCCATTCTCCCATGACGTGTGGAGGTCATATCACCAAACCTTCGCCTGAGGTAAGGATCTACAAGTCACGATCTCGAACCAGAATTGCCTTCATAAGGCACTGTGTCGAACGGTAACCTTCACTCTACACTCGATACTATGACGAAAACACCCTCAAAATGCAATACGGGGAAAAAATACCTAATCGTTAACAAAAATGAACAAAAAAATTCACATATAGCTGTATATTGCGGTAAATATCGCTAACAATAAGGAATGCGGTAGTACAGTCGTTAAGTAAGTTGTCCGGGATTCGGAAGTTCCTTGTTTGATACTAGAAACAGACACTGTATTCTTACTATGGCTATACTTTCTACTAATCTTTCTGCTATCTACCTAAAGATAAATACCAAGGACTCATTACTTAAGATCGTGAATATTTTAATTTGTTTGATCAATCACGTCAAGTCCAATTGAAATATTTGAGTGATTTTTCTATTGATCCGGATTTGATTAGAACTGGAACTAGACCTACTTTACTTAAATAATAACGATCCCGGTTGAATTATTAGAAATTCGACACCATAAGTACGAAGCCCTACATTCAATTTACTACAGGAAATATCCTAAAATGTCGTACAACAGCTTTTAGCGCGCATACGAAATTCAAAAGGTACGAACGAATATAACAATGATTACTTTTTAGAATTCGAACTACTTTCTCACTCCTGGATAGGTCATTAATTTTTAGTAGCACCTTTAGGTACAGTTTCTTGTGCTTTAGTTCGTCCGTCTGTCGATCGAAAATTAATATCTATTCGGGCAAATAAAGTGACATACAACGTCCCCCGCAAGGTGGTTGGAGGATCCTGAGCTAGAGGGAATCCCTAAGTCTGGAGATATATATAAGAGTATAAACTTAGCCATTCTAACAGAATACAAATAATTATTAGCCGTATGATCTTGATGGTTTGCAAACAATGTATTGACAACGTTCAAGGAAGGGAGGAGAGAGAAAATTACCTGATTCATTGTTTAAATTCACTGTTGGGAACCAAGTAAGCTACTGTTATGATTTCCGGAAATTGGGTAACAATGTATTGCTGTTGCACGGCATGTATCTATCAAATTAATTTTTACTGAATTCTTGGTATAAGAATGATATAACCCAATAATATAGAATTCTATTGAGTTTTACATTACCATGCATACGTGTTTATACAAAATGTTCACGAAGACATCCAACAGGCCCCAGAAACATCCCAGAGCAATGAGGTGACGCAGTGGGACGCCTGTTTATAATCATAAGTCAACAATAATTAGAGGCATCTGTCTTATTTCAGCCATGATAAATATGGCTGAAACTTAAAAGAGAACGACCCAGCCTGTGACATAATAATTTACAGGCAGTTACATTTTTGCAACATTTATTGCTTCATATCACAGAGTTCTACAATTACTAGCTTGTTAGCATTACAAAACTGTAATAATGTTCTTCGTTTTTCCTCAATTTTCAAAGACTGAGAAATGTTGGGGGTGACTTTTAAATCTTAATATGCTAGTAGAAACCTTCATTCGGTAGAATGCTAAATAAATTTAAAAAAAAATAAAATTAAAAAAATAGACAATTGTAAGTAGAAATATTTTCTACACGAACGCGAAGTACCATTTTTAAACACTCTATCCTCTATAGCGATTTTTTCATAAACAGGGCTTGCTTGATTTTAAAATTATTGTTCTCCCATGCAAAAAACTATGATATTAGTGGACACCGGTCGGTAAAATGTTTCCTGGAGTCTACTGAAGGAGTAATCTAAAATTCTGTAGGACATGTGTCACTTTTCCAAACCTACTTAATTTTCTTAATTATGGACAGACAGAATTCTTTTAATTAAATATATAAATTTTCCTTTCATTCAAGTCAAGTAGGCAATATTTTTAATAGTCGTTTATCTAATATCTGTATAGTAACAGACACTGAATGAGGTAACAGTTTAGTGTAGAAATGAGTAATTATTAGGATAGCGTATACTTTTGTGGTTCCTATGTCAAATAAATTTTACATGAAAAAAAAATAGAAGATATTGGTCTCCCCTCCTACCCCCCCCCAAAAAAAAAGCTATGTTTGTGCCTGTACGTAGGCGGGATGTTTTTTATTCTTCATCTGCTTTCTTATATAAGAACGCCAAAATGTTTTACTGATGTCGAGGAACATAACCTCAGAGGTGCCATCAAAACGCTTCAAGTGCTTTTGATGTTCCCCTAGTAAAATAACGAGCACATTGAAACTGGAAATCACATCTTGAAGCGCACAAGACTTCGTCAATGATTCAGTGGCCATCGATTTACATCAAGGAGCGAACAATAACTCCAGCAACATCTTTACGACAGCTGAGTCATTCTCTAGCACATTAGGAACATGGAATACTCACGTAATCACCTTCTTCTAGCGGTGGCTGCGTTTCAGTAACTTAGTGGTAATTTTCCGTTCCTAAATTACAGTTGTCAATGATTATCAATCAATAACATCTCTCTCGTTTTTCCTTTAACATGGAAAAAAGGGGGAGGAGGAGATGGATACTTATAAAAATCTTTCTTTGTCGACGATTGAGGTAAAAAATCAATACTTACATCCGAGAACTTGGTGTTAGTCACAACTGAAGAAGCCAGATATGAATTTAAGTTCTATATGGATGTAATCAGTATCATGGCAGTCAATACGGGTTTCAAACTTCACAGCAGGAATTACTTCAATTGCAACTAATGTCCTCAATAAGCCTGAGGGCATCTAAGCGATGGACCTACAGTTTGTTAAAGTGGCTTCTTAACCACTGTTCAATGGACCCCACCGCACCTGAGCCCGGAATCATGCGCAGAGATACCGAGCAAAACTAAGAGTTAAGTTACAAGAAAGATTCCCAAGTGTCCTTTAGGAAGGTGACGTCCAGGGCCAATGTTGAAGGTGCCATCCGGCATTTGCCTGGTATGACAGGAAATAACTACCTTTATATTCATCATGCAAAATGTTAGAGAGAAATTTTAATGTATGATTAATTGAATTTGTTTTATAGCCTTCAGGAACCGTGATACGGTAACGGGGAGGATGTGGGAAGGAAGTAGGGTCAGGCCTTAGACCATCGCGACATTAGCCTGGCATGACTGAGAAGGGAAAGGGAAAATGAAAAAAAAACTCAGTTTGGATGACAGACCGCTGGATTCGATCCTAGGCACTTCTGAACAAGCTCTACTTTCTTAGTACATATCGTAGGCAGTACCGCTGACAACTACGTCATACCAGCGGAGCTTTGGAACACTTTATTAAATTAATTTTCGTATTTCTTCTTCCTTTTTAATTGAAGTTCATGGACTACATCCACTGGAATTGTTATTCAAATTAAAATCTTATAACGTGTGGAGTAAGGAATATTCATTTTATCTGAATTTCTATCAAGTAAATCTGCACAAAAGACGAAAAAACATGTTAAAAATGTTCTTTTAATTGAAGTAGTGAGAGAGGATGGGAATTTATTTCATATAAGCATTTTCAGTCGAATGTTCTTATGGCAGCCGTCATAAATGCCAAGCTTTTTCCTTCAACTAAAAACCATTTCACCTTTCTAATGAGCAACAGAAGAAAGAAAAGAAGGAAATAAGACCAGTACAGAACAATGTGTAGCGACATCTACTTCCACAGAGGTTGAATTGCTCAATAAGCAACAAATGTTGACACATACACACACAGAAAGAGAAGAAATTGGGTTTTGGTTTAGCTGTTTCTGCTCTATATTCGAGTAAGCAACCACCAACAAGCAGTTTGCGGCTGACGGAAAACAAGACTTGCAGAGAATCCCGTACGAAAATACTGCATGACATGGGAATAATAATAATAAAAAAAATATTTTGAAAACCTTCGGTAACTAGTAACTTTCACAACAACAATATCATTTTTATGACGTGTGAAAAATATCAGTCTGCAACAACCACTGGAAAGAAGTGTTATCATGGTAATTTGAACATGAGGATCAGAAGATAACTTGGCGTAGGAGTTTTGGTTAGTAAATGTGGTTGAACAAAAGAATGGAAAGCTCAACACTCAACGGAACCTCGTGAGGACCAATGTCGCATCGTCCTCACCTTCGCGACGACGGCACGGCTGAGTGAGGGCGAGGCTGTAGTTTCATCGTGAGGGCAATAAGTAACGGTGAGGTGAGGTTGGAATTCCCTCGCTGCGGGTTAAGATGGAGCCATCATATGGGTGAAGGCGAGTGCGGATGAGTCCAAAGGTATGACGAACACAATCTGTGTGTACTATGAATCTCACGTAAACCAAAAACAAGGCATAAAAATAGTCAATATGTTAAGTAAGTCATTAAAAGGAAGTAACGACGCCATTACAATGAAACCTGTGTCTTTCATTATTAAATATCTACCAGAAACAGGAAAAAAAAACAACAGTAAAGTAACGTCTTTCGTAATTTTCTTCGAACATTTCATTGTTTCATATACGTAATAATAATAGTAATAAAAATACATCAAAACCCTTCAACCTAGAGAGTACGGTTCAGTGCACGCCCTGAGGCTTAGGATATAAAACTAATTGAATGACTAATTTAATGGCGACTAAATCGAAGAAACGACTGCAAGTAATGTGACAATGTTCAGTGGTGTAAGACGCTCTGAAGCCATGTTAGTGCAAAACTAACATCCATTAAGAAAGAGTACAGATTAAACGAAAAGCAGAACTTTGACTCGCACATTTTATTACCTATCGAAACGTCGAGTTTCAAAGAAATTGAAGTAGATCGTCACTCTTCGTACTGGGATTATCGGGATTTGACTTTTATAATTATTACCTATAATGAATGCTCATTTTCTTGCCAACGGGAATTTTCATAATCTTTGTAACTAAAATTACACTAGGCGAAGTAATTTTTTTCACTATTGACTTTGAAGTATATTGTAAACTATTTAAGACACGTATATATACAGTTTCCGGAAATCATGGTGCCTCAAAAGTGTTTTGGACGTAAACACGAAACTACCATTCAGATTCCTTCTACGACATAAGTACCTGCTAACATATCAAATTTCCTATAACCCATGAAACCTAAACATCAATACTGAAGTAAATCGACCGACATATAAATAAATATGTGTGTATTTGAATACCTTTAAGTAGCAGTAAAGATTACATTGAATATATACAAGATTTGGTTTCTTTTAAAACAATTAGAATGGTGTTGATCGACACTATCGGATTTAACTGTTTGTACCTTCCGAACCACCATCAGTAAAGACTGAATGAGTTGTCGATGAGGCTTAAGGACTTTTGTTATTTTGGTATACGAGATAAAATACCGCTAAACGCCTTGACAGTTTGACATATCACCAAAATGCCAAACATTTCTGATCGTAATCCAATTACTGCTTCTGATGGACTATTCTGACAGCACAATTATTCTCCTCAAAACATTTCCGCCCATCTTGTCGACACGATGACACTCCTTGGATTCTTTCTTCTGAAGTCTTCACGCAATCTGAAGACAGGCTAGCAAAAAGAGAAAGGAAAACCTCCGATCTTGCTGCCGCATGATAGTTCGTGATATGTTCAAGATGATGGGTAAAGTGTTACGCATGAAAGCTCTTTTGAAAAGAACCACACCTTCGACACAACAGAACTGTACCACTACACTCCTCCCTAACCACTGATATAACATATTCAAAGACAAAGCCGTTAGCACAATGCCAACACCTATTACGAAGCCCTACACACAAAACAACGACTAAATGGCCAAGAATAATTGATCCAAAATTTGGACTGATTGACTGAACTTACACAGCATCTCAAGTCTGATAATTGATGTTCTATGGGGATGGTAGAACTTAGGATACTTTCATTAAGGATGACCGGCATAAGCTCCTTAGAGCTGAAGTCAATAACTTTTCCATGAGACAATTAGAACTGAGTCAAAGGTTTATACGCATTGTCACGCTGCACTTGACTGTATCCTGAGATATGGTAACGTGGTGACCGGAACTTCTCACTCTATCGCCCGAGAAAAAGTAAAACTCTTCATGTCAATTTTACATGAGGATATTTTGAGGAAGGACACGATGTTAACTCATTTTCTTCTCCATTAAGTTCCAAGACTGAATCTCCATTTCAGTTTTTTTTTTTTTTAATTTTTCACGGCTTTTAGGCAAACTTTGGATCAAGTCGGGATAAAGTAAGGGAGAGGATATTGGAAGGAAGTCGGTCAGAGCCTAATTTAAAGGTACCTTTCAGACACTTGCCTGGTGTGACAGGAAATGCCGTTGAAAAACTTCGGTTAGGATAAGTGACTACTGGGATCGTTACCAGAACTCAACGTACGATCAACTGACCGCTCGGTAAGTTCATTTCTTGCGCACTTGTTGTGAACAAAATTGTAGAAACAAAAATACTGCCACGAATATTTGATCTGAAACATCGATCTGCTTAAGTTGAACCTACATGTAATCTCAATTTCGAATGCCACTGTTTATCAAAGAAGTTAAAAGGATGTCCTTGACATACTGGCTTCAAAATTTTCATTTGATCACAACTTTTGTTTCCACAATAGCTTGTCTTCATACATAGCGTGTAATACTGACGAACTCTAATGATGTGAACGTCTGAGCCACAGTTACCTAAAGGTCATAAATAAATTCAAATTTAGATTCTAATTATGGGAAATATAACTCAAATTTTATTGCTTTTTGTATTTGTGTGATTAATGTAGTATGCGAAATCAACTGCATATATGGAACCAAACTATTAATTTGACTGTCAAATAGTTGACCACAGGCAATAGTACATGTATAACGTCTTTAACGACACTACAAACAACCCACAACAGAACGTTAAAATAGCTTAGTTACTTTCAATATAAATCTATCTCTTTTATTTCGCTACAAAATGGCGAAAGAAACGAGTGAGAAGCTCCAGTTTAATGTACGATTCTATTTTCGATAATTCAACTGAGTTAGAAGTTTACAAGAAGGACACAATACAACATTCTTAAGTATTTTGCACTAAACAAGGATATAACAACAAACTGATACAGCTTTGCGAATATTTACAAAGCTTTTAAAACAACATTCATTTTTCGAAACTAGGATAACTTCAGTATATTTTAAGTCGAAGTCTAATCTCGTTTGGAAGAATGTACGAAGGCCATGTTTATTATTTTTTTTCAGAACAGAATACCCGAAAATAATTTTGAAACAAAGTTCCACGGAGAGAGGGAGGAGGAATATTATAAAGCGAAGCAATGCGACGGACGCCACGCCGTCTGCTACTGAGGCAATGCATCCATCTGAAAAACATCTCTGTATCCAGGAACAAGTATACGCCACATGAGATTTATTCATGAAGGATGCGCACTCGGAAGATTTCCCAGGGGCATAGTGGATCCGCTTTGTAAGGACATTTTGCTGCGTGGATATGGAGCGCAGTGTAGCAGTCCACAAGCGCTATACCAAGGGAGAACAATGCGGATTTTTCTTTTAAGTAAATCACAGAAGAATTTAAGACAGACTCGATGAAGCGGTGTGTAACTCATCTTCACTCGGAACTCCGAAACTTGGGAAGGAACGTAGGGGCAGGGGTAGACAAAAGTCGATACTAGTGATGTAAACACTTTTACTAAGAGTTCAGCTTCTTAACTGAAAAACAGTTTTTAAAATATACAGCAAATTTACATTTGTATAAGATATTTCGTTTATAAAATCACTACAGAAATATTTACAAAGAAAAAGTCAAAATGAAATAATCGAAGAGTGATTGTTTACATTTTATTGCAGGAAAATTTATTATAAAGGCTAAATTTGCACTACAGATACCCTTTCTGAGATTTTGGTTTTCTGCTTAGATACTTGGCTAACAGTAAGTATAAAATAATGAATGTGTTATCTAATCGCAGCCTTTCACCTAATTACAGAAACTGTTCACTCCATTCCTATGGACAACCCGTTACGATTTCCGAGTACGAATTTACAGGGCGGGGGTGATCTACATCGTTAATGAACAACACTCTACGAACATCTCTAGGAGAAAGTACTGAAAAAGTTGTGTTATCGAATTCATTGGCTGAAGTACCGAACGGCTGTAGCTGTTTGTACAGCATTGGCTTCGTATTCGCAATATTCTGACTGAGGGAACTTCCATCCTCAGTCACGCCATGCTATTACCGGGGTAGTCTCTTCAGAGCTAGGCCCTGCCCTACATCCTTTCAACGTCCTCTTCGCAACCACATCACGACCTAAGCCAAATTTGCCTAAAGATCTAAAACACACAAAAAAAAAATCAATTTGTCGGATGAGATAAAAAGCAGTTTTAAGTAAACAGCAACAAAAAATGTTGATGCTCCAAAACCACATACTTGGGGTGTTCGTAAACAAGTTTAAAATATCATCTGAGTTTCGTTAAATTTAATATTTTGGGGCTTTGAAGGACGCTAAAAGGAATTCAGAAGTTAAAAAAAAAAATGAATGAAGACATTCAAAATGTCCCCTAAAATTCCAAAATCCAAGCGCCAACCCAAAATGAGTTACTCTCAGAAAACTGTGCCTCCTTCTCCTGGAAGTGTATATATTATTAAATATCTCATTTTCATGAAAAATACGAAAGACATAGGAAAAGTAGCTTCTTACATGCAGTCTGATCTTCTGTCAAAACTATCAATGACCAAGAATACTAGTACGCGGCGTACGGTTACGAAGATTAACCTTAATCTAAAACACTGAGCTGCGACAAGGCTAAAAATCCTACCCTCACAGTAAAAATATTTTCAAAACAATTCTAAAAAAAAAGGGGGGGGGACTTAGCTGCATCTTAATTTCCAGTGACCTGACTAATAAAAAACAAATATCTTTTCAGGGAGTGGGAGCAAAAGAAAAAAATAGAAGCCTGGAGCGAAATTTAAAGACATGTAGTGCAAGTACACTCAAAAAAATTATTGGTGTTTATTGCCACCCTGAAAAGTGTAATAGAACACCAATTCCAGTGCTGGGTAACACCATCCGGGGTGTCCAACACCGTTTCTGGTGTTGACAAACACCTCTACCGGTATTCAGAAACACCGTTAGGAGTGTTAAGAAACACCATTGAAGGAGATCCCTAACACTTCTAGCGGTGCACTTTAACACTCCTAACGGGGTTTGTCAACACCAGAAACGGTGTTGGACACCTCGGATGGTGTTACCCAGCACTGGAATTGGTGTTCTATTACACTTTTCAGGGTGGCAATAAACACCAATATTTGTTTTCAGTGTAGCAGGCCACTAGACCAGGTTATTAGTCACAAGAAAACAGCAGTTCAGAACAGTGGAGAGTGTTAGAAATGCGTTGCCCGAGCCCCGAAGCTGCATAAACCAAGGGACTCGCATGACTTATGCAACTTCTTAATCACTTTGTTATTTGTCTATTAGGGATGGGAGTACCCATTCATTGAGAATATTTCCCATTTCTGCGAAAATAAGCGACCACAAACTTGATTATTATTGTATGAAAGGCTGAAATAAGAAACAATTCGATGCAAAAACGGGTAAGCCGGCGTAGTTTTTCAGAATTTATTGTGAATAAAATGTGTTCAAGTAGTGTTTAAAAAGTAATAAACACTAACAGTGCAAAAATTAATGCTCAGAAAACAATATTCAACTTCCCACGCTGCTGGTCCACAACCCTTGCATTGATTGAGCACAGAACTCAGATAATTTAAGAAAAGATAAAAAATATAAACCTACTTTTTACAGTACAGATACTAGTATAGTAACTTTCTTAAGCTATAATTTCAATTACAAAACATACGGCAATAGAACACAAAATTAGTAATCCGCTTCTGAGCAAGAACTTTAACGTGAACATCATGCTTAGAATCGTTGTACACTTTCCACAAAACGACGATGTTATAAGTTACAGTAATTTAGTCTTTGGACACCGTACCTACATACTACCATTTGCTCACATTGATTCTCAGTTCCTGAGTGCCTGCCCCTGTATCGATCATATACAGCATTTTCTTATTAAAGCTATTGAAGAAGGTAAAAATAATACTACAGTTAAATACATTATACGGAAAATAGTAATTTAGTATTCACCTGAATTTAAAATTATGCCAGTATCACAATTCTGCCCTACTGAAACACGAAAACCCTGGAAATCCCAATAACGATGGCAGACACCATGACTTGAGTCTGCATGCCTCCCGAATGCGATCCGAAATATACAACCGTAACGCCAGACCACAAAGTATGGATCAAGTTTTTTGTGTAAATTTTCTTTTATGGGCTCAACTTATGACTTCTTTAAAATTAAAATCGTCACGTGGGAGGGACGAGATCCCTCGGCAATCACTATTCCGTAAAGATATGGGAAAAGTAACGGCCAGGATTCACCCTCAACTGACTACGATCCCAGTATTCGTCTAGTGAATCTACGAAAACCTATCAGAATGGCTAGGAACGGGCCTCGAACCCGCGTGCCTTCCACTATCGAACCGCAGCCCACCACGTTATCGACTTAACCACGAGAGTTCACTGTAAAAATAGGAGACACAACGTTCATCCAAAAAATGGAGGCAGCTGAGCTGCCTCCACTTTTTGGATTAACCTACATTCAGCCAGTTTTCGGTTGAACGTTTTACTTTCCGTAAAATTTCAAAATGCGTGTATACATTACATATATATGAGTGTTCCAACGTATTTCATTCAATCCGAGCATTTTTTAAAAGTAGAAAAGAATAAAAGGAAATATTCCTTTAAAATTAAAAAAAAAAAAAAGTTGAAGTGGTTGGGTATCGATCCAGGGTCCACAAGCTCACTGGTCAGTCGCTCTAACCACTTCGCTACGAAGACAGTTGGTGACTCTGGCTTTCGGAGCGAGCTATGATGGTACTGTGAAGGAGGTTAATTATTAACACGTTTTTGATTTTACTACGAATATCCAACCAAGGCTTAAACTTCATCCACAAAAGTACGTAACCTCAAAATTTCCTGTTTAGCTTACACTTCGATTAGAAAATGACCGAGTTTTAAGCGTAAAATAAGTTGAACGTTCACGGA